>JADBJO010009151.1:81104-88604 GCA_016801955.1 Conus betulinus
AGCATCATCTTAATCATCCTCCTTCTCATCGATCAGCATAAAAAGTCTCAAATTCTGTGGCCCAATTTCGATGTCCTCTCCACATATATGGCCTGGGTTTGGTTTCGTCGGGGTCACCGGTATCGGCGAGTCTATGGGGGCTGTCGTTGGGCGGACGTGGTGGCGCCCTCTGGAGGGAGAGTTCACTCACGCCGGCTCCTAAAATCCACTGTTAAAGTCCTGAACCTAGGCCAATGTCTAAAATTCAACGAGATCTGCTGAAATACATTCATTCTCAGGTCACGTAACCGTCTGATCAAATGTAAACAGCTCATTTTTTTTTCAAGAAGTTAAACAGTCACATGTTAGAGCAGTCTTTCTGAAGCCCATCAAAAAGAATCTATCTATGCTCTCTGAAGATCAATATACCAAACGTTCGCATAATTCGATTCTTTAAATAGTTTCGAGATATTTGGAAAGACTCGATAGAGATTTGGGGTTCGAATATGTAGCGAAACTTCCAATTCTAATTTTTGTTTAGAGGAAACAGAGTTTTGATAGCCTGATTTGTTGTCTCTCTCATTCTTATTATCATCTGAATTTCTCTCTGTCACCTTCCCCCCACACTCAGCCCCTCAGCATCTTCCGCCTCCCCCGGGGTTGTGTGGAAGAGGAAGACAGACAGACAGACAGACAGACAGAAACAGAGACAGAAACAGAGACAAAGAGATTCAGACAGACAAATAGAGACAGACTGTGACACAGACAGACAGACTCACAAAGACGGAAATGTTAGAGAAGAGTGAAAGAGAGAGAGAGAGAGAGAGAGAGAGAGAAGAGAGAGAGAGAGAGAGAGAGAGAGGTGACAGACAGAGAGAAAGAAGAGGAAGGGGAGAGCAGCAGAGTGGTCAGAAAAAATATGTCTTATTAGATAGACACACAAGATCGAGTGAGGCGTTATTTATTAAGTTACATCAATTGCTTTCGCACGCCCAGTACAAATGAGATTATGGGAGATGAGAGAGAGAGAGAGAGAGAGAGAAATCGACATACAAGGAGCCACAATACACACATACACAGACAGAGAAACACATACGCGCGCGCGCGCGCGCTGCCGCGCGCACACACACACACACACACACACACACACACACACACACACACACACACACACACACACACCACACACGTGCGCATGCAAATGCACACACACATACAGAGAGAGAGAGAGAGGAGAGAGAGAGAGAGGAGAGAGGAGAGAGAGAGAGAGAGAGAGAGATCTTCTACATGTGGGGTCTGGAAAACGAGAGACAGTTCTGAAAAGGAGAGTTAGACTATGCAGAGAGAGAAGAAAAAGCGTGGGCTGTCTCGAGGTTGCCGCGACAGAAGAGATCCCAAGAGAGATCAGAGTACAAGAAGAAGTGGAAATATGGTTAGAGAGAGGGATGGAAAGGCGAAGAAAACGGATATAGACCACCACCAGCGATGATGGTAGCGTGTGAGTGAGGGTGCAAATCACCAGAGAGGGTATGTTATGTGCTAGATAGAATAACACCAGATAAAATTTAATGTGGGGCAGGGAAGAGGTTATGTGGAAGTTTTGGAAAGGGAAGATGTCGTAGAGAAGTTTTGGGAATGTCAGAGCTTGTCGAGAAGTCTGGGGAATGGAATGAGTTTTACAGGAAAGATCGGAGGAAGGAAGGGGAGTTTGTTCAGCGAAGTCTGGAAGAAGGGAAAAACTTATACAACAGACGTTTGGAGGAAGGGAAAATGTTACAGAAATGTGAAGGAAGGAAGGTCAAGACCTTAACTAGAAGAGTGAGGAAAGGAGAGGTTACAGGGAAGTGAGGGAGGGGGTGGGGAAGGGAAGTGCCTGACGGGACGTTTTGGAAAGGAAGGGGTTATAGAAAAAAGTGTGGAAAGAAGGGAAGGGACTATGCAGAGCTGTGCAGGAAGCGAAAGGTTTTGTGCATCAGTATGGGTAAAAGGAAGGGTAAAAAGAGGGGTTATATGGAAGTGTGGGGGAAAAGAACGGACTTACTGAGACGTTTGGGGGAAAAAGATGGACGGGGAAATTTGGAGAAGGGAAGGGATTTGGTGAAGTGTAGAATACGGAATGGGCTTGTAGAGAATTCCGGAGAATAAAAAGGGACGTTTTGGGAAGGGAACCAAAGTGTAGTGGTCGGAAAAGGGATATAGAGAACTATCGTGAGAAAAAAATGGCGGGAAATTTGAAGGATGGAAAGGAACATAGGGATGTGTAGAGGAAGGGAAGAGATTATTATATAAACTGCGGAGGGAGGGAAGGGGAGGAGGGCAGGGTTACAGTGAAGTACATAGGGAGAGTACAGGGAGGGATGGTGTTGTAGGAATGTGGAGGATAGGCAAGAATGATAGAGAAGTGTGGGGAGAAAGACAGGGCTTGTAGGAAAATGTGAAGGCAGGAAAAAAAAGGTTTAGGGAAGTATAAAGGAAAGAATGGTTTTGCAAAAAACTGAGGAGGAGGGGAAGGGGTTTATTTGGGATGTGGAGGAAGCACAGGGTTATATGGAAGTGCTGAGAAAACAATTAGTTATAGGAATGTGCAGGACGGAAAGGGCTGTTTTGAAGTGTGGAGGGCGAAAGAGGATTGCGGGGCACTGTGAAGGAATATAGCGGTTTGAAGCGAAGATGAAATAAGGGAAGGTATCGTAATTCAGACTGGGAAAAGGGAGACGTCATAGGGAAGTGTAACAGAAGTGAAATGATTATAGTGTATGATTGTAAAGGAAAAAGGGGGTTATATTGAACTGTGCAGGAAGGGAAGGGATTATGGAGAGGTATGGAGCGAAAGAACAAGTAGCAGGGAATTGAAAGAAAAGGGAAAAGAGAGAGAGAGAGAGAGAGAGAGAGAGAGAGAGAGAGAGAGAGAGAGAGAGAGAGTGTGTGTGTGTGTGTGTGTGTGTGTGTGTGTGTGGAGGGGAGGGCGGTGTTGAGGAAGCTAAGGAGTTTAAAGGGAACTGTGAATTGAGGGAATGGGTTTGAGGAATCTGGAGAGGAGGAGTGTGGAGAAAGGAATTGGCTATAGGAACAATAGAAAAAGGAAGGAAGATATACGGAAGTGTGAAGAAGGAAAAGATTATAGGAAGCTGTGAGAAAGAGAAGGAAGTGTAAAGGGAGGGAACATTGACAGAGGAAAGTGTGGAGAATGGGAAGGGTATTATAGCGGAGTTTAAGGGAAAGATGAGAGCTGTAGAGAAGTGCGAAGGATAATTAGGGGTCAAAGGAGACTGTGGAGGAAGGCACTGGATTATAGGGCAATGCGGAGGGAGGAACTGGATGATACAGAACGGGGGAGTGAGGGAAGGGGGTACAGAGAAATGCGGAGGACTGAAAGAGTTTAGAGGGGTGTGGTAAGGGAAGGAAAAGGGTTATACAGAAGTGTAAAGAAAGATGAGGAGTTTTTCAGAGAAATGTGGAGAAAGGGGGAGGGATGAAAGAGAAGTAGAGAGAAAGAGATTGTATGATGGGACACTGTGAAGAGAGGGAAGGGTTGTAGGAAAAGTCGGGAGGAAGAGAAGAGCTTATGGGAAAGTGTCCAGCGGAAAAGAAAGCTAAACTGGGTGAAAAGAAATATGGAGGAATGGAGAGGGCGCTCAGTGAAGAATGGGGGAAGGAAAGTGTGCATTAGGAAGTCTGGCATAAGAAAAAGAGTGTACAGAGAATGAGGAAGGAGGGAAGAAATGCGTAAAGGAATCTGGAGGAAGGCAAGGATGTTTGGGGAAACTTAGAGGGAGGGAATTGGAAAGGGAAAATGTGAAAGAAGAAGAAACAACAGGATCAAATTAAATGTAAAGGGAGGTAAGGGTGATTAGGGAAGTCTGAAGAAAGGGGGGGGGGGGGGGGGGGGGGGGGGGCTTTTGAGAAGGTGAAGGAAGGAAGGGAAATGATTTATAGAAACGTTTGAAGGGGAAACATAGGAGAACAAAATGAGGTTTGCTGTTGAGGGACAGATGGAGAGTCTTGGGTTAGCAGGAGGACTCCTACTAGTTTGTCCTATAGCCCAAACTATCTCTCTGTCTGTCTGCCCTTCTTCCTTTTCTCTCTCTCTCTTCTCCTCTCTCTCTCTCTCTCTCTCTCTCTCTCCTCTCTCTCTCTCTCTCTCTCTCTCTCTCTTATTTCATTCCACCCACTATGCCTGCCTCCCTGCCCTCCTTCTAGGCTTATTTTCTTCCTCAATCTCAGCTTAGTGGTGGGAATCGGAGGGAATCAGAATGTATGTATGTATGTGTGTGTGTCGGGGGGGAGGGGGTGTCGATGATAGTTAGAGTGGTGGTGGTGGGGTCACGTTATCGTGGGTAAAGATGTGTACTGTCCTGGATTAGTTGTTAATATTTTGTCTTTTTTTTCCCGTCTCTTGCTGTGGAGAGAGAGAGAGAGAGAGAGAGAGAGAGAGAGAGAGAGAGAGAGAGAGAGACAGAGAGACAGACAGACAGACAGACAGACAACAGACAGACAGACAGATGACAGACAAACAGAGAGTTGGTTGCTAGTGATTCTAATGTTTTGCCCTAAGGGGTTGTCAGTTTGGCTGTTTTTGCGCAAAATGGCCAATCTGTCAAAAACTATAATGCTTGCAGCAGCTTACAGCAAACTTTCGCTTTTTTTCTGTCGTCTTTTTTCCCACGTTCTTCAGCTAGAACTCTGAGGTTCACGATTAGTGAAATATCTGTGCACATACGATCGTTTTCTTTTTCAGTCTCACTCGTTTTCTTCCTCTTTCCTTCCTTTCCCATTTTTTCTTTCTTTCTTTGCCTTTTTCCTCCTCTCGCGTCTCTCACGAGCCACTGAACATGTTTGCCGCTCAATGAACCAATCAACAGTGTGATCACAGTCACGCAGTTTTGCCGTTTCTGGTCTGAGGGAAGGGCGGGAAGAGCGGGGCGTTTAAACGGCACAGCCCAGGGCTGTCAGCATACTCAGTTCTGTTTACGCTCTGCTGAACTCTTGTCAACCCAAGGGCAGACAACCTCGTCAGCGTGTCTGCTGTCTCAAGTCCCTCCCCGTGTGCTTGGGTGCTCAACAGGAAGAGATATGAGATAAAAACAAAGGAGACTGGATTGAAGGCAGCAGAAGAGGTTTTTGATATAGGAAAGTGTTTGGCAGGCGAAAGAAGGATATGGTAGAAGTAACGGAATAGAGTTAGTCAAGACAAAGGAAAAGAGGGCGAGAGATGGGCGGGGTAAAGGAAAAGCAAGAGAAAGCAGGACAAAAGAGGATGGCGTGGAAGAAACAGAAGAGTTTAAGACAAAGCCAAAAAAAAGGGTAGTGAAAGAGGAATGGGGCAGAGGCTATAGGAGCGATGAAGACAAGCCACAAGAAAATGAGAATGCGATGGGGATGGGGTAAAGATAAAGGGAAAAAAATCAGAAAGAAAAGGAAAGGAGGCGAGAGAAGTTGGGCAGAGATAATGGATTTGGTCTTCTTTAGAATATGAAAGTAACCTGGGAATGTCATATGAAACTGACAAGGAAATGCTGTTAAAAGCGTTTCACTTCATATTATTCATTTGTATTTATAGAATATGTCCTTTCAGTTCGGCCCCAACTAAGTGGATGGTTGAGTTTTCACTGAAACACGTCTTGCATTCAATTAATGGGCAGTAAACCGCCTATCAGATGTTTCATAGACTGAAAGGAGAGGCAACATGTCATTCAATTGTTCACAGAACAACGACTGTGCATGTCACCTTGCATTTTGATTATATGAGCTTTTCGTTTACAACATTTCGACAGCATTATCATATTAAATGCTGAAGATCAGCTTTTTGCAATTAACACGCTTTTAAGAGGTTGGAAGCAACGCCAGTTAACTCTACCTGGAGAAGAGAGCCCCCTTCAAGCAAGTTTTTCAGGCCCTTATCTCCTGAAACTCTAGGGGGGGTTGGGCCACACTCGGTTCATGACTCCGGATGTCCCTCTGCTGCCCCTTTTTTCCCCATCTTGGGACGAGCCATGGCTGGGATTCGAACCCATGACCCTCTGGACATGCTCATTTTCCACTTAATGACTCGCGCACTAACCACTGAGCCACTGGGACACCTGATATTTGTTTTCCCTCCCTGCAACTGAGAGCTGTTTCATGAGGCTGTATGCAGACGTTCCTACAAACCCCCTAGCTCCAATTTCTGCAGTGAGGACTTTGACCTGATAGCCTTCTCTCCTCAGGCTGTTTGCCAGATCAGCATACTTTTCAGTCTTGTAGATTTGAGCTGCCTCCATTCTGTTCTCATATGGGCACCGTGAGCTCGATCATGATCAGCTGCTTGGTTGACTGAGAGTGGACTACTATGTCTGGTCTCATGCCACTCTTGCTGATGATCTCTGGGTGACTCTTCCATTCTGGGAGGTCTGCAGTGCACTCCCAGTCATCTGCCCCGTCCAGCAGACTCTGCCTGCATGTTCCGAGTGGCACTGTTGTTCTTGGCCATGATTTGCTGCCTCCTGCCGTGAAGAATGTTGCGGGTGCTTTTGGAGTCCTGATTTTCCCTTTTGTGGTGTTGGTACTAGCCCAGACTACTTGTACAATCTCTTTGAGCACTTGGTTGTGCCTCCATGTGTACCTTCCTTGAGCCAGGGCTACTTTACATGAGCTTAGGACATGCTCCACTGTTTGTTTTTCATGGCAGAGGGGGGCATGAAGGATCGTCTGTTTTTCCCACTTCACCAGGTTTGCATTTGAGGGCAGAAGGTCATATGCAGATCTGAGAATGAAGCTGATCCTGAGAGGGGCCATGTGCCAATGTCATTCCAAGTGAGACTTCTTTGGAGTGCATTCTCCCACGTTGTCCATTGCCCTTGCTGGCTCTGCTGGACTGCTTTTTGGAGTCTTTTTTGGTCTTCTTCTTTTCTCTCATCTCCTGAATCATCATGTCTCTTTTTGGCTTTTCCTTTGGCCTTTGACCACCATTCAGTTTTGGTCACCCCCAGTCCTTTGTCTGTTGGTCTGTGTGTGTCCTGTTATTTCTCTGATCTTGAGACTTTCTTTTGCAGAATCCATCGCCTCTTGAACTTTCCATTTTCTGCCTGTCTTCAGCTGGGGCTTGATTGCTTCTACCACCTTGTCTCCTGAGTCCTCCAGCATGCTTTGAAGTCTGATCTTCCCCTGCTTTGTATTCCTCCAGGATGGATTTCAGTGGTAGTTTCAGCTTTGCTTGGCGACAGTACAGCGCTATGTCAGTGAGACAGGGTGGGACACCAAGCCATTTCCTTGTGAACTTGTTGATTTTGGCTTCCATTGCCTCCACTATGCTGGTGCAGATGTCGTATATCATCAGAGGCCATAGGAGCTTTGGTATCAGCATGAACTGCAGACACCAGACCTTGTATTTGCCAGGGAGCCCACACTGGTCAATGGTCTCCAAGCCTTCTTCCGACATCTGTTTGGTTTCTTTTGCTCTTCGTGTGTCTTTCAGCGTATCATCATACCATCTTCCAAGGCTCTTGACTGGCTCTTCTGTGACTGTTGGAATGGCCTGGTTGG
>JADBJO010009151.1:93604-99096 GCA_016801955.1 Conus betulinus
ATCCGTCCCTCTGTAGCAGCTTCACATTTCCTCCAATATTTCCTCTCCAAACGTTTCTATACACCCTTTCCCCCATGTTTCAACTCCCCCCCCCCCCCCCCCCCCCCCCCCCCCCCCCCCCCCCACATTCCCCCTCTTTCTTCAGACAGACATCCATAACCACCCCGTACCTGCGTCAACGCTTTATTCAAACCATTCTCTTCTCTCTCCCCTCTAAACCCCCCATAACCCCCCCCCCCCACCACCACCACCACCACCACCACCGCCCCAACCGATTCCCTCCTAAATTTCTCTAAACATCCCTTCTATTTCTGCAAATATTCCTACGCGCACCCCCCCCCCCCCCCCCCTTCCTCATTCCCTCTACACTCCGTTTTCTTCTATCACACTTTCAAATAACCTCTTCCCTTCCTACATGTGTCGTTATGCTTCCTCTTTACTTTCCTTTATACCCTTCAGCTTTTTCTTCCTACCTTCATACCTTCCTTTCTTCATACCTTTTAAAGAGCGAAGAAGCTCTATGGTGCATTCCATGTCATGCGCCGCTCACAATGAAACATATTCTTTCAGAGTGTTGGGACTTGCATGATGTGAGACACAAACATTTCACAGCAGATTCCATGAAAACCTTGTTCAGAGATGTTCCGCCTGACGCGATCTTTGAATTCTTGAAAGAGATTAAACATATTTCATCGGATCTGAGATTTTACAGCGGACAGATTTTTTTTTTTTTTTTACAAATGTTTTGGATGGGTTTTTAGAAGATTTATTTTAAAGAATTGTGTGAATTATTTACTTGTGAGTTGATTTTAACGTGGTGACAGCCCTGATATGGCCCTTTTGTGGTCGGCTGGGCTATAGGCAACATTGCCTTACCTTACCTTTTTTTCCTTGACACTATCTTATAACCCCCTCCCTCCCTCCATACTACTCTCTCTACACCTGTTCCCTTCCTCAACACTTCTCTGTAACCTCTTTCCTTCCTTTACACTCTCCAAGATCCCCCTCCTTTCCTCCACATTTTCTTTTAAACCCCTTCCCCTTCCTCCATCGCTCCCTGCAATCCACTTCATCCTTCCACACTTCCCTATAACCCCTTCTCTTCCTCCACACTTCCCTATAACCCCTTCTCTTCCTCCGCAGTTTCCTACAACCCTTTCCTTCCTTCACTCTTCCATATATCTCCTTCCCTTTCTCTGCAGTTGCCTATAACATACCCCTTTCTCCACGCTCTTCCTCCCCAGATTCCTATAGCCCAAACCCTCAATTTACAGTTCCCTAAACTGTTGAATCTAGAAAGAATAGGGGCTAGTTACCACCACGGATACAGACGAACAGATTACGATCTGTCTGTCTGTCTGTCTATCTGCCTATCTATCTGTTTGTCTGTATCTGTGGCGGTAACTAACCCCTATTCTTTCTCACTTTTTGCTTCATTTTCCGCCGTCAGTCACTTCGTTTTGAAACTAAAAACTGTTTAGCTTTCTTCACTGCCCTCCCCCCTCCACACACACATGCATGCACACACACACACACACACACACACACACACACACACACACACACACACACACACACACACACACTCACACACACGCACGCACGCACGCATGCACGCACGCACGCACCCACGCACGCACGCACGCACCCACCGCACGCACGCACGCACGCACGCACACACACACACACAGACAAGCACACACACACACGCACACCAAACACACACACACACACACACACAAATACACACACACACACACACACACACGCACACACACACACACACACACACACACACACACACACACACACACACATACACACACACACACACATGAAAAACAAAACACGTGTGTGTGTGTGTGTGTGTGTGTGTGTGTGTGTGTGTGTGTGTGTGTGTGTGTGTGTGTGTGGTGTGTGTGCTTGAGTTAGAATTAGTATTTTATCATGTTTCTGTAATATGCGCTTTGGGCTCTCGCGAAGTAAAGCGCTCTATAAATATCCTTTTTACATTACACACACACACACACACACACACACACACACACACACACACACACACACACATGAAAAACAAAACACGTGTGTATGTGTGTGTGTGTGTGTGTGTGTGTGTGTGTGTAATGTAAAAGGATATTTATAGAGCGCTTTACTTCGCGAGAGCCCAGATGCTTGGTTGTCAGAAGTCTATTAATTATCACCAGAGATCATAATGAGGGTTGACTGCCAGAACCCAGTATCTCACTCACACACACACACACACACACACACACACACACACACACACACACATGATGAAAAACAAAACACGTGTGTATGTGTGTGTGTGTGTGTGTGTGTGTGTGTGTGTGTGTGTGTGTGTGTGTGTGTGTGTGTGTGTGTGTGTGAGTGAGATACTGGGTTCTGGCAGTCAACCCTCATTATGATCTCTGGTGATAATTAATAGACTTCTGACAACCAAGCATCTGGTGTTATATTCCCTAGCAAACTGCATGCCATCTCTCGTGATTATCACCCTCTCTGTCACACTACCTATTATCTCTGGTGACTATCACTTCTCTTACTCACCACTACCATCTGTGTGATTCACCGTTTCTACGCGTTCTCGACATTGCTAATGCATTTCTTCTTCTCTTTCTTCTTCTGACTTGATACTCCAACATTCCTTTTGAGAAATGTCCCTCATCTGAGAGACGAATCTCCCTTCCATCCCATACTCTCTCTTTTCTCTCTCGAGACGATATATATATATATTTTTTTTTTTTTTGTTTGTTTGTTTTGCTCTCTCTCTCCTCTCTCCATCTCTCTCTCTCCCTCTCTCTCTCTCTCTCTCTCTCTCTCTCTCTCTCTCTGTCTGTCCTCTCCTCCACTGCTCTCTGTCTGTCCTGTCTGTCTGTCTGACTGTCTCTCTCTGTCTGTCTCTCTGTCTGTCTGTCTGTCTGTCTTGAGTGGTTTCCCTTGTCTGGCTCCCAGCAACACGTATTTTGGCCGTTCCAGTAAATTTCCACTTTGTTATTAACTGTAAATCGCCCAGCATGCCTATTGAAGGTCTTACCTCCACTTTAGAAGCGACACTCAACGCTGCGCTGGAAGAAATGACATTGTCCTCGTACAAAATAGAGGGCAGAGGAAAACAAATGCTTGTGATCCTACGTTTGCCTACAACTACCAAACAGCCCCCCTGCCTCGCTAACCCAAGGCCACAACATCGCGTATTGCCGTAAATGCCCGTCACAGCTGAACAGGGATAGACACAGAGCAGAGACAAATCAAGAGAAAAAGGTGAGTGAAAACTTATCTTCTCCATCCTGTTTATTTTTGCCGACACCACCAAGTTTATTTTACCAAGTGGACAGAACGAGCGTCAGCCCAACTGCATGTGGTGACAATTTTTACGTGTGACAATCATCTCCCTCTGTCTGTAACTCAGCCTGCACCAGTCACACGGCACACAGCGACAAGCAGAAAGAGATCAACATGGAGTAGCGTAACAAAAAAAAATCGGTGACTTTGCAAACGATGAAGTGTTGATGTCGAATTTTGGATCAGTAGAGGCAAGTGCTGGTCAAGACTGTGTTAATGAGTTGTGTTAATGAATGTTAGTGATTTGGTTTGTGAACAGGACCAGCCTCCAGTAAGTCAATCAGTCAGTCATTCCCCTGACCGCTAGGGTCGTGGGGGGGGGGGGGGGGGGGGGGGGGACGTGACGTGATGAGGCAGCCGCCGTTTTCTCTCCAGGCTCTTCTGTTGGCAGCTGTCGTGAGGAGATCTAGCATGGTCATTTGTCCAGTCGTTTATATTTTTCGGACCAGCTCTTTCTCTGCCGTCCCTCCAGTAAGTAAGTGCACAGACTATTAAACAACGCAAAACTGAAGACACTGTGACAACTGGTTGTGATCATGATTTACAGAATAGAGATGAACCCAGAGATGTTTTTCAGGTGAATGAACGGCAGAACGACCCTCCAGAGAATGTGACTGTCAGTGACATTGTCGTATCTACAGGAAATGATGAGAAATACGGACAACGTTCTTTCTACAAATAGAGAAAATATGCAACTGCCCTTCCACGAGAAAATCACCTGTGCAGAACGGAAATCTTGATGGCATCATGACAATCATATCAGTGTTCGATGTTTATAAATTGCTTCCGTGATTTGGTTTTGCTAATCGCAATGTTGTTTTATGACATCTATTGTCTGTGTTTATTCTTTGACATTTATATTTCGAACAGCTCCCATCCCCACAATTTCCATTGCATGAGAATGGGCTTTGTAAGATTACCTCATTAAATCATTCATTCATTCATTATTCTCTCTCTCTCTCTCTCTCTCTCTCTCTCTCTCTCCTCTCCCTCTTCTTGTGTGTGTGTGTGTGTGTGTGTGTGTGTGTGTGTGTGTGTGTGTGTGTGTGTGCGTGTGTGTGTGTCTGTGTGTTTTTGTGGCCGCTTGTATGTCGATTTCTCTGTCTCTCTTTTCCCATAATCTCATTTGAACTAGATGTGTAGGAGCAATTGAAGTAACTTGATAAATAACGCCTCACTCGTTCTTGTGTGTGAATCCAATCAGACATTATTTTTCCCGGAGTCTCAGTCTGCCTGTCTCACATTCCCTCTTCCTTTCTCTCTGTCTCTCTCTCCTCTAACATTCCCTTCTTTCTCTGTCTGTTTCACCCTTGTCTCTCGCCCTCTCCCTAGTCCTCTCCTCTAACATTTTCCTCTTTCTTTGACTGTCTGTCTGTCTGTCTGTCTGTTTATCTGTCTGTCATTCTGTCTGTCTCTATCTCTGTCTTTCTCCTTCCACCTTCATTCCCACCCAGCCCTTGTACGTCTGTCTGGCTGACTGATTGACTCTTTGTCTGTCTGTCTCTCAGTCTGTCTGTCTGTCTGCCTGCCTGCCTGCCTGTCTGTCTCTCTGTCTGTCTGCCTCTGTCTGTCTGTTTGTCTGTCCTTCTCTCTCTCTCTCTCTCTCTCCTCTCTCTCTCTCTCTCTCCCCTCTCTCTCTCTCTCTCTCTCTCTCTCTCTCTCTCTCTCTCTTCACATGTCTGGGTCTTCTGACGTGGATTTCTACTGACCTAACAACATTAATGACCACCTCACTGTCCTTCGTTTCTTCTCGTCTCTCTCTCTGCCTGTGTGCCTGTGTATCTGAGTGCGGACCCAGGGAGACAGAAGAAAACGGACGGAAGCGTAGAGAGACACTGGGCGTTGACACTGTCAGGCTGTAATGAGCAAGTCCTTCTTCACCCACCTACCCAAACTCCACCGTTTTCCTTTTGCCCCCCTCCCCCCCTCCTCCTCCTCCTCCGCCCCCTTCTTCGCTCAGCAGCTGCTCCTTCCACTTCTACCCACCTCCGCCCCAGCAGACAGACCACAAAGCCTGTCTATAATTCTCTGTCTTAATGTCTATGAGCGTGTCATGCCCACAGACTTCATAAAACAGGTCTTCACTACGTCCGTTGCCACACGTTACCGACTGAGGTCGATTTTTTTTT
>JADBJO010009151.1:106813-111813 GCA_016801955.1 Conus betulinus
AAAGTAGACAAATGAATCACAAGACAAAAACACGATGTGTTCGACCTCTTAGGTCTTTTTCACGCAAGACACAAAACGAAACCCATCGTGTTTTGTCTTGTTATTCGTTTTTCTACGGTTTTTGTTTGTTTGTTTGTTTGTTTTGTTTGTTTGGGGGGGGCGGAGATTTATCAATAAATTTTCAAATTTGTTTAGATTTCCGCCTAGCAGTCACGTCACTTTGCAACTAGACCTGATGTATTTAAGTCCAACGAAGTATACATACATGGACTAGTAGTACATTACTACGAGTTTACACATATGTACTTTGTTTCACTCATGTAAGTCAAACAAAGTGACTAGTGTAAATCCAACAAAAGTATACACGTAAGCATTGGTTTATGGACAAAAGAAGAAGGAAGATTCTAATCTTCCACCTCTCTTACCTTCTCCCTTCTTCCACTTGCTCAAAAATCTACCCCCCCCCCCCCCCCCCTCCTTCCCTTCATATCTTACTTCACCTTGCTTCATCAAAAATACGCTTTACTGCTTTAAAAAAAAAAAGGGGGGGGGGGGGCGAAACAAATCTTGTCCTACATATGTTGCAGGTAAAAGTATCAATCGATGAATAATACATGCATACACAGAAAGAAAAAGGCACCAAAACAAAAAACAAAAACAAACAAAAAAAAAAACTGCCAAAATTCAATTCAGTTCATATTTGTTCTAACCCCGCCCACGAAAAACAATCTGCTTGTCTCTTTTCTGACAGAGAGATGAGAGAGAGAGAGAGACGAGAGAGAGAGAGAGAGAGAGAGAGAGAGAGGCGGACAGGATTTCACGGGGAGAAAATGGCATTGGAATGACGTCCCCATTGATTAAGGACTAGGGACCTCTGCTGTCCCCTCCAGGCAAACCGAAACGTGTGCGGTATGTAGACATTGCTGCTCGCGCTGCGTGACTCATTATTGGGTTGGGTTCCGGTGAAACGACGGACAATGGCGGCTTTGTGGCCTTCCTCGAGGGCCGTTCCTGCATGCGATGGAATTGACGTGTGGCCTGGTTGGCTGTCAAAAATGTGTCGTGTGTGTGTGTGTGTGTGTGTGTGTGCGTGCGTGCGTGCGTGCGCGCGCGCTCGCACGGGCGCGCCGGCGCGCTCACATAGCAACTGTAGGTCCTTGCATGCACACATAAATGTAAGCATGCATCTTTGCATACATGTGAACACAGTGCATGCGTAGACGAATGCATGCATTCAAATACATGCGTATGCCTGCATGCACAGGTTTACGCATACACACATGGACAGTAACGTTGTCTCTCTCTCTCTCTCTCTCTCTCTCTCTCTCTCTCTCTCTCTCACACACACACACACACACACACACACACACACACACACACACACACACACACGCACGCACGCACGCACACATCACACATCCTTCAACAGTGGCACAGACCACGTCAGCTAGGTCTACAAGGTGCGCTGGGATATTGCGTGGGTAAGGTATCTGCCAAGCCAAGCGTCGACCATGCAAAAAGACAGAGGCCCACAAATAGAGATTTCGCCGCGCGGTCATTAAGTTACAAAACACTCCGTGAGTTGAATGTCTACGACTTGAAGACGAAGAAGAAAAAAAAAAACAAACAAACAAACGAACGAAACAAAATAAAGATCAAAAGCCCTCAATCGATGCAGGTGTGAATGTGTACCTGCTTCAATTCGGGGAGGGCTGAGGCTGCGGAAGAAAATGATTCGGTTCCGCCTGACTGAATGGCATGTCCTAGATACGGTAACACCAGCAGTTCACAACCTCGACAGCCTTCAGGTGATGAGCAGAAGATTCAAGGGCCATCTGAAGAAGCAACTCTCCCAAGCGGACATCAACCCCAAGACTTGAGAGCAGTCAGCATCAGAGAGAGGTCGCTGGAGAGCTTCAACGCTCAGGGGGAACCCAACACTTCGAAGAAACCAGACGACAGAACATCCAGGAGAAGAGAAGGAGAAGGAAAGACCCAGATCCGCAGCCCAACAACGCAGGCCAGATCTGCACCTGCCCACGATGCCACAGATCCTGTAGATCGCGAACTGGACTAATCAGTCATCAAAGGTCGTGCCGCCCATCCCTGGCGGGAACTTCCCACTGATCTTTCGCAAGCGAAGAACTAGCCAATCAATCAATCAATCAGTCAGTTGGTCTTTACCCTAATGCAACATTTCAAAAAGGTATTTGAACAACTCCGCCATTTAACACGGACAGACGAATTACAAGACCACACACGACGCATTTTGACCTCTGTCTTTATGTCTCTTGAGGCAAGATAAACAACAATCAGGATAACGAAGATGAAGAACAAGCAATCAATTATTTTCTCATTTTCGGCGCAAGATAGGTGTTGAATATATAAGATAATGATCAGGTGTTGAATATATAAGATAATGATCAGGTGTTGAATATATAAGATAATGATTAGGTGTTGAACATATAAGATAATGATTAGGTGTTGAATATATAAGATAATGATTACTCGATCTTCGTTTTTCGGTGTCCTGGGTGTTGTTTATCTTGCCTGAAGAAGACCTAAGAGGTCGAAACGCGTCGCATTTTGTCTTATAATTTATTTGTCCATGCTAATTGGCGGAGTTTTTTCTAAATGCCTTTTAAAATTTGTTTCAATTTCAGCCTCCAAGTAATCTCACTTGGCAACAAACGCAAAATGTTTTCAATTAATCGGGAACTCCTTCCAGTTTAAAAAACGGATGATACGAGTAGAATTACATCAAAAATTGAATATTGAGCATCATCAGAGAATGAGCTAACTGCAGAAAAGGGAAAAGAAAGGAGGTTTAAACTCCGTTGAGAGTACATTTCTAAAAAGGTGACTGCAGAGAGAGAGAGAGAGAGAGATGAGAGATAGAGAGATCGGGGGAGCCGAGAGAGGAGAGAGAGAGAGAGAGAGAGAGAGAGAGAGAGGAGGTGGTGAGTTTTGTTCTTCGTTTTCATTGTCCTGAATGTTGTTTTTCTTGCCTGAAGAAGACCTACGAGGTCGAAACGCGCATCGTGGTTTCTCTTTTAATTTGTTTGTCAATGTTAACCGACCGAGTTACTTTAAATCCATATTGAAATCCGTTGAGAGTAGGGTAGCAAGTTTAGTTAAGTATTTGTCTTAAAAGAGGTTCTTTGACGAAGTGGAGGAGAAAAAGGGGGGGGAGGAAGGGGGGGGTGGTTGATGGAAGAAAGAAGGGAGGGAGGGAAAGGAGGAGGGAGGTGTGGAAACATTGATTTTGCGTGAAACGCTAGCAGTGCTGAGTTCTCTCCCTTTCCTGCGTGAGCTATATTTTGGGTGGGTTGTGGCGAAAGGACAAGCAATGGTAGCTTAGCCTAGCTTACGGCCGCTCGTTTGCGTGCAAAGACGCTGACTGTGTGTGTGTGGTGTGTGTGTGTGTGTGTGTGGTGTGTTGTGTGTGTGTGTGTGTGTGTGTGTGTGTGTGTGTCTGTGTCTGTGGTGTGTGTATGTGTGTGGTGTGTGTGGTGTGTGTGTGTGTGTGTGTGCGCGTGTGTGTGTGTGTGTGTGTGTGTGTGTGTGTGTGTGTCTGTGTGTGTGTGTATGTGTGTGTGTGCGTGTGTGTGTGTGGTGTGTGTGTGTGTGTGTGTGTGTGTGTGTGTGTGGTGTGTGTGGGTGTGTGTGTGTGTGTGTGTGTGTGTGGTGTGTGTGTGTGTGTCAGTACCTCGTATAACTCTCTCTCTCTCTCTCTCTCTCTCTCTCTCTCTCTCTCTCTCTCTCTGCTCTCTCTCTCTGGCTATGTTTCCGTATATTGCATATTGTTATTGTTCTTGTTGTTGCTGTATCAGTTAATGAGCACTTTTTATATCACGATTGTTACCTATGACTCTCCCCTCTCTCCACCTCCTCTCTCTCCCTACATCAGTTTCCACCCCCCCCATATTGGTTTCCCCTCCCCCCCCCCCCCCCCCCCCCCCTCCCTACTATCACCCCCCCACCCCCCCTCCCCCCCCCACCCCCCCCCCCCCCCCCCCCCCCCCCACCCCCCCCCCCCCACCCCCCCCCCCCACCCCCCCCCCCACTTTCTACTTTCCTCACCAAATTCCTGGTCTCCATCCTTATTCTGACACTATGCTACCTCACTTGCTTGTGAATCGTGTTGACAGGTTTCTGTGTAAGAAATTGTTGAAGGTTTTTCTGAATTGTATGGTTCTCCTTTCGTGTTTATCTTTGACTTTTTATATAACCTTTTCTCTTCTTTTTTTTTCTAATTTCATTTTGCCCTAGGCTGGGTGGGAGAAAAAAAAGCATCGTCTGCTCTGCTTATTTCATTAACCTGTTTAGATCAAATCTCTCTCTCTCTCTCTCTCTCTCTCTCTCTATCTCTCTCTCTCTCTCTCTCTCTCTCTCTCTCTCTCTTCGCACATCTCTGCGCGCGTGTGTTCTATCTTTTTGACTTCCTCTCACTTTTTTGCCATTATTTTTAAACACACACACATACTACTCGCAAGCGTGCGCGCACGCACGCACACACACACACACACACACACACACACACACACACACACACACACACACACACACACACACATACACACACACCGCGCGCGCGCGCGCGCGCATACACACACACACACACACACACACACACACACACACACACACACACACACACACACACACACACACACACACACACACACTCCTTAGGAGTGTTTTTAACACCGAAGCTGAACTGGAAAAAGCATATTGGAAACTTGATAGATAAAGCTAGGAAAAGATTAAATTTGCTGAAAAAATTATATGTTGTCAACCATGGGGTCAAGACTGTACCGCACTTTTACATTTATATACATGGTTAGTCCGATCAAAATTAATATATGGACAGGAAGTATACTTCTCTGCATCTAACTACCTTTTAAAGAAACTGCAAAGCTTAGATAGTAAAGTTTTAAAATTAGCTTTGGGTGTTCCAGTGCACACAAACACAATGAAATGCTATAAGGAGACAAACA
>JADBJO010009151.1:121813-126813 GCA_016801955.1 Conus betulinus
TTGTCTGTATTGTGCAGCGTTGTACTGCTTTGCTTTGTCTTTTATTGTGTTGGGTCATGTCATGTTGCATCTCTTTGTATTTTATAATCTTGTGTGGTGATATTCAAATTTGTTAATTCTACTAATTCTACAGTCATTACCTTGCGTCATCAAGAAAGAGAGGGGGGGGGGGGGGTAGACAAACAGACAGAGACACAGACAGACAGACAGACAGAGAGAGGAGAGAGAGAGAGAGAGAGGGAGAGAGAGAGAGAGAGAGAGAGTCACACAATTACGCAAAAGAGAATACATAGGGGGGAACACACACACACACACACACACACACACACACACACACACACACACACACACACGTACGCCTGCGCCTGCGTGCGCGCGTGTGCATCAGACACAGGCACAGTATTCACTATCGCACGCACACACACGCTCGTGCTCATGCATGCACGCACACGCACACAAACAAAGAGAGGGAGAGACAGAGAGTCAGATAAACAGGCAGAGACAGACAAGACAGGACAGCGACAACACCAGCTGAAAAACACTCACTCCAGCACAGAGAGAAAGAGAGAGAGAGAAAGACAGACAGACAGACAGACAGACAGACAGACAGACAATGAAAGACAGACAAAGAGAGATAGACAAGAGAGACAGAGGTTAGAGTAAGAGACAGAGAGGCAGCAGAGACAGAGACAGGCAAAACATGATCCTAAAAAGCCTAACTCCAGCAAGCAATTTCTCCGAACGCTACAAACACACAGGGCAAACTCCTCCCATTCTAAGCGGTCCTCGTCCTCGCTGTTTCACACAACACATCTTCACAAAATGCAGGCTTCCCACAATAAACTTCTAGTTCCCCTAGGATAAACAGACACTCAAGGGGGCGGTCGACGATTCGATGACGTCGGGCGACAATGCACGCTCACGGAGCGCGCCTGGTACGGATTAGTATGAATCCCTACGCACAAGCGAGAAAACAGTTCTGAAATTCACACTGAGTTGACAGCAAAGATAAGCTTGGCAACTTCACCTGAGCACGCAGTGAATACGCCCATACTGTGGCTGTCTGCCCACGAGAAGTGGTCGGGATCTAATGATAATGCCACATGGGAGCGACGAAAGACGATGTGATTCAGAAACAAGCGTGCAGGTCTGCATTTCAGGATTTTCGATCTGATTCAGCTCTAAATGGTGTGAGCCTCATTGGATTCGGCATATATCCTAGCAATATGTTGAAATAACTTAGGCCTTATCATTGGAATACTTCGTGGTCGAAATGGTTTGAGCCTCCCAAGAAGGAGCATTTCTCTTGTCGTGTGACTTGGGCCTTTGTTTCAGATTACTCACTGCTCTAAATGGCGTGAGTGTGAGCCTTTCTGAAAGTATTTCTCGCGGAGACATTGTCACGTGAATTAGTCCTTAGGCTCGGAATATTCACTGTTCTAAATGGCGTGAGCCTGAGTGACTAAGGGTTTCTTTCAGAATACTCACTGCTGTAAATGTTATGAGCTACTTTAGAAGGAGTATTTCTCTTGGAGACCTTGTCATGTGACTTACTCCTTAGTTTCAGAATACTCACAGCTCTGAGTGGTGTGATGATCCTCGCTGGAATGAGTATTTCTACCCGGAAACATGACTGGGTGACTTACGCCTAAGTCAGTATTTGGTTCAAGATAAATCCTGCTGCTGGTTTTTCTTCACCTGACGTGTCAGGCTCTGAGGTATGCTGATCGTTACCATCACACTATGCCTGTGTATCTGCCTGTTTGTAAAATATCGTAGACATCCAACAAGTCCAGCATGAGCTGTATATAACCTGAAGTAGTTTCCAACATGCACTGAAAGTAATCCTAGAAAACCAACCCCCGCATCTCTGCCTCCTCCCTTCTCCACCTTCTATCCTGTCTCTTCGCACGTAAGCATGTGGATGAACGAAGAAAACTATTGAGTTTACACTGTCTGTCTGTCTGTCTGTCTGTCTGTCTCTCTCTCTCTCTCTCTCTCTCTCTCTCTCTCTCTCTCTCTCTCTCTCTCTCTCTCTCCATCATCATGCACCATTGCTGGCATTTCATGTTTCTCTTCAGCAGGATCAGCAACGCTAAACTAGCAACGTTCACTGAAAACTCTGTACATAAGTTTTTCTATGTGTGTAATTGTTTGTTTGTTTGTTTGTTTTGATGTCTCATCTTCCATGTCCTCTTACCGACACTTTCCCACGACGTTCATCCTTGCTCCCCTATGCACAGCCACACCCCAGTTCATCCAGTCCTAACCTCAGTGTCTGCAGTGCTCAGGGAGTAATCGATAGTTGTCTGCCCCATGTTTCAGTCATTCTGTCGATGTCTGTGTTCTCTTCTGGCGCCAAGGCCTGTCACCCAATGTCATCTGAAACCCTCTGCCTTCCAGAGATTGCTGAGTTGAAAACAGCTGGTCACATCAGGTCAGCATCAACAGACACAAACTGTAGCCACAGCGTCATCTGAAACCCTCTGCCTTCCAGAGATTGCTGAGATGAAAACAGCTGGTCACATCAGGTCAGCATCAACAGATACAACTGCTAGCCACAGCGAAAAAATACACAGTAAATAACTTCAGAAACAACATCAGCCGTTCATGTCGTGTCTTGGGGGGAGTTTGACATATCTCTGTTCACTGTCTTTCATTAAAATCATAAATAAGGGCAGTAGCTTTTGCCCCTGTACGAAAACAATCAAGGTATACAACTCTAAACGAACATTGCTGTTGTATTCATTCGCTTTTTTCTTTTCTCTTTCTTTTTTTTTTTTTTTTTTTTTTTTTTAATATTTGCTCTTGGCGCACCAGCAGACAATGCATACACAGAACAAATAACTACTCCCCCCTCCCCACCCCAAACCCCCACCCCCACGGCAAAAAAAAAAAAAAAAAAAAATCCCTTAAGCTTCCCTATTATGTGACGTCAACGTAATTGTGACGTCAACGCGAAATTGCATAAGAACATGACGTAAATAGAAAACGTCGACAGCGAGAGAAATAAACAGTGAGGCCTCTGAGTCCGGAACTGATTATCACCCGGTGTGGAGGTACACCCCGTGCCCCAGCCGCTGTCTCCGTCAAGACAACGTGGAGAGGCTGACCGCCACGTCAGTAGCTGAATCGTGTAGTAAGGTGCTTCAGGATTCTCCGTCAAGACAACGTGGAGAGGCTGACCGCCAGGTCGGTAGTCCGACATGATCTGTGTGGGTGTACCCTGTGGGACTTCGAACTGTATTCGTGACCGGCTCTGCTTGCCGTGTGAAGACTGTGACTTGGGCTCGTTGCAGTCAGCTGTGTGGACTGTGTCTGTTGGGACACTACTGACGGTGCCAGTGAAAACTGTGTTAGAAAAGAAATATTCAGTGTGTCAGTTTTGAGAGTGACGGCTGCAGCTCCCTGTGTTGTTGAATGTCCTTGCTGGTGGTGGTGGCGTGTATTGATTTTTATACCAATTCATATTGATACGTGTTTATGTTTTGATGGTTCAGGCTGCATATAAAAGAAAGAAAGTTTACTTGTGTGTTGCCTGGCTATACATGTTCGTGTGGTGTAGGGTGTGTGTAGGGCAAAATCGTTACACGCATCCAAACTTGTGAAAGTGAGAGTCAACAGTCATACACACAGCACCACACCATCCGTAACAACATACCTTTACATGACACATATACGTAGCAAAAAACAGCAGAAGAAATGCACACACAGGCATCAATGTTTCTTCTAAACACAAGACACTAACGAGTAATCTCAGTATGGTTGAAATGGAAAGTAATCTTAAAGAAGGAAGAGAGATGTCAACGGTAAATGATAAGATCAAAGTACAACTTTCATTATGATATTTCACATGTATTCTGGCGTACGAGTCCATTCGGTGTTTTACTGTGGTAGCAAACATGATCTGTCTTGTTTTGTTATGCACTTCATTTCAGATTTCATTGCGACTCTTTTTTTTTTAAATTCTGGTGGAGCGTAGAATCGTGCTTACATCTGTCCATTCTAATTCTTCAATCAGTTTAGCGGCCATAGTTGTGTCTGCTTGCCTTAATGCTTCAGTCGTGATAGTTACAGTGTGATGAATTTTACGTCTGTCCATCTACATGCTTCAATCGTTCAGACGTTGTCAGGAGAGAACTTGAGTATGTTTGTCCATCACAACACTTCAACCGTTCTGGTAGCATTCGTGGAGTGTCATCATTGTCTGTTTATCTTGACGTTCCTATCATTTTGGTGTTGTAGTGTCACGTCATATATCCCTTTCTATCTGAAATACTTCCATCATTCTTATAGTGTCAGCATAGAGTTCTATTCCTCTGTACCTGGTGGTTCAATCATGCTTGCGGTGGTGGTCAAGATTTAAATAAGTCTGTCCGTCTTACTGATTCAATCTTTCTGGTGGCACTTGTGTACAGTGATATAACTGTTTCGTCTTACTGATTCTATCTTGGTGGTGGTGGTACTTTTGTAAAATTGTAATAATATATCTCTACGTTTTAACTATCTAATCATTCTGAAAGTTATAGTATTTAGAGTTATGTACGTCAGTACGTCTTAATCATCAATCATTATGGTGGTACTTTTTTAAAGTTACGTACCTTTGCCCATCTCAGAATGTCAATGAAACTAGTGATATTACAGTGGTACCACAGATACTTGCACGTGGTCAGTTTTAATCACCCTAGCCATAGCAGTGTAGCGTTAGTCATCCGCTGTTCATATTTCAATATCTCTAGGCTGTCCCCGGTACAAAGTTCCGCAGTGTTACCCATTCAGTGCGGGCCTGAATGTTACAGGGGCTGTAATGGAGGAAGGATGAGGTCGGATCCCTGTTGATTTACACACAGGGAGATGGAGGGATTACCCTGCCCACTACTGCAAACCACCATCAGTCCCTACTCCTCCTCTTCCATCCCCTCCCAAAGCTTCCTTTCCTCTTCCTCCACCCTCCTCTCTCTCTCTCTCTCTCTCTCTCTCTCTCTCTCTCTCTTCTTCTT
>JADBJO010009151.1:129313-134313 GCA_016801955.1 Conus betulinus
GGGCGTTCGAAAGCAGCAATGTAAATGAAAGGCTGAATTTGCTATGAAACGCTTTTTAAACGTCGACAGTCGTACTCCGAATGATTTGGTATATGGAAACTAGGGGAGATATCCCATCTGTTTAAACTTGTACCTTAAATGCATCAATTACTGGCTAAAACTGACAAGGATGGAAAATTACAAATTACCATTTAAAGCGTATAAAGTGTTATATGATCCTGACATTAATGGAAAGAAGACTTGGGCCACAAATGTTCGTAAGTGCCTATATTCTTATGGTTTTTTCTTTTGTATGGGATAACCAAGGTGTCGAAAATATCGCAGCCTTTATCAAATGCTTTAAACAAAGAATCATCGACTGCAGGTGGCAAGATTGGCATAGTCACATGCACACCAGTAACCGATTTGCTGAATATAGGGCATTTAAGGCAACAAATCTTGTGGAACCATATGTTGAAATTGTTTTTAAATTTCCGCCTGCAGTCGTCTCACTTTGCAACTAGATCTAAGAATTTCATAGTTCAAAAAAATCCAATTACAAGAATTTCAGTAGTTTCAAATCCCCAATCAGAGTGCGCTAAAATAGTTTGCGCACGTGATTCAGCTAAAAGAACGAAACGAGGTGTGTGGGGAAGGGGGGGGGGGGGGATCTAGAGGTGCGGAGGGTGTAAAATCAGAAAAGGGAAAAAACTGGATGAACCATTAACAATGATAAATACAGCAAATCAGATTTTGAAGGAAATCCACTCGTCTTTTGTTTTTCCTAAAAGCAAACCACCTTTGAAAATGTAACTTTAGCAGCGGTTTCACTGTCGTCATTGAAAACAGGCATTTGAGGTCAACATGAAGAACTTCCTCTCATTCATTAAACTAACACTTCACGCGAGGTCTTTCACCGAGTTGTAGATTGCTATATCTCCTCTTTGTATTATGAATTGACGATTTAGTGATTAAGGCTTTTGGAAGAAGAATCAGTGTTAATGTCTATGGATTTGCCAGAAGGGGCAGAAAATGAGTAACCCCACCATCAGCGCCAACCCGATCAGAATTGGCAGTCCCTCGCAGACCAGACAGATCTGTGTGAAGGGTAGACAATCTCTCAACTTTTTCTTTGTGGCACTCTTGGCAAGTTCATCAAGCATTTCGGTGCTTGGAATGCCCACATGGCTGGAACATGGACACCCACACTGTTCATTCAGATGAGGAAATTTATGAAGGTTCTCCATGACAATCGCAACTGACCCAGCTTGCCATCCACAAGTGCAAAAGAGGAATGGGGGAAATAAATGGAAAAATAGCCCACAAATTGAATGAGCTGGTAGTAGAACATGTGGGAGCACAAACTGGCCGCAGGAATTACGTATGGTAGGTGTCGGAACTCCTATGGAGTCCAGACAAACAAAGCTGACCAGACTTCTATATGTAAAGCTAGCCTTTTCATCTGCAAACAATAACATGTCCACCAGCATAGTACACGTTCCCCACGCGTTGTCTCTCTAAAGTTGTTGCTGCTGTCTACATCTTCCACATAAGACTCTGTCTTCCCATCAACAAGTGTTCACTCCCACATCGACCGGACTTAAGTACAGGCAGAGGACGAGGTGAGTAAAAGTGATTGGGGGGGGGGGGGGGGGGGGGGGGCGATGCGAAGGCGTGGGAAGGAGAGGGACAGCTTAGAGGAGGGTCATTGATCACTAAAGGAATTCAAAGCCGTTTTCCTAAGAACACAGCCCCTCGCTACTGCCGCAGAGGATAAAATGTGGAAAGGATGGAGAGAGAGAGAGAGAGAGAGAGAGAGAGAGAGACAGAGAGACAGAGAGACAGAGAAGACAGAGAACAGAGACAGAGGCGCGCGCGCGCGCACACACACACACACACACACACACACACACACACACACACACATACAGAGAGACAGACAGACAGAGACAGAGACACAGAGAGAGACAGAGACACTGAGAGAGAGAGACAGAGAGAAGCGGAAGGAGGCAGAAGGAAGAGGCCATGGGAGGAGCCGCAGCAGTAGAGGGCCACGTAATCCCCCCATCTCCCTGTGTGTAAATCAGCGGGGAACTGTCTCCTCCTTCTCCCAGTACAGCCCCTTTAACAGTCAGTCCACTCTGAGGCAGACACACTGTGGAATGTTATCTCCAGGACACTCTTGAAACGTGCAAGTAGGGACAGGGAGAGCTAACGCTACACTGATACGGCCAGCTTGAGTGAAACTTAAGATAAACAGAGGTGTGCAACACCACACTAACATCACTAGCTTAAATTCAAATACTGACATGGGCATACAGATGTAACTCTACACAATTACCGCCAGAATGATTGAATCGTGAAGGACAGACATATGTAACTCTTTATCAGCACTGCAAGTGTGAATAAACTACCAGTTACAGACAAATATAACTCTATACCGACACCATAAAAAAATGACGAAAGTGTTTAAGACAGAATGATATCTATAACGTTACACAATCACACCAGAATGGCTGAAGCATTAAAATGGACAGACATTTATGACTCTCCACGAATACTGCCAGAATAATTGAAGTCTTGTGATAGACGAACATACTCAAGTCTCTGCTGACAACGTCTGAAGGATTATAGCATTTTGATGGAGAGACGTAAAATTCACCACACTGAAGCTGTCACAATGATTGAAGCATAAAGACAGACAGGCACAACTAACACCTCAAGATTGATCGAAGTTTTCAGATGGACAGACATTTGTAAGCCTATACAGTCTCCCACAAAATCATAGGAAAAAAATACAGTACTGTTTGTGATGAAATTTCAGTAAAGCTGTCAGACATAAACAGTGAATATACAACAAGAAAGTTGATGTTTGCTGTCACAGTGACACACTGTGCTGATGGCTCCAGAGTAATAGTGAAACATCCGACTAACAGTTGTCTTTTGATTGGTTTATTTACCGTTACGTTGCGCGTCTCTTCCGTACTGAAGATTTCTTCCCATTTCAGCCATTCTGAGGTTGCTTGTATCTGTTTCTGCATCTTCTGAGCACAGTGTTCAAGATCGAAAGGCCACACACACCAGTTTTGAACGAACAGTGGTTTCTGTGGGTACATTACTACTGCTGTTTTTTAGTATGAACACGTGTCAGATTAACATATAAGGACAAGCTTTTTTAAGTGGGGGGGGGGGGGGGGGGGGGGGGGGGGGGGGGGGGGGGGGGGTGTCCTTATTTGTTCTGTGTGTTTTCTTGTCTGCTTGTGCGAATAGGTATCACAAGCAGGGTTCGTCTAGAGCTGCTTACTCAATGTTATCACAGTGGAGCAAAAGTAACTGCCCTTATTTAGTATCTATTGGTACGCAATAAACAGAGATATGTAACTGGTAACTCACAGTCTAAATGAAGATGTCGTTGTTTCCCTCATTACTTTGTATCGTATTACTGTTGTACAAAGTAGTTGGTTGTTTTTTTTTTTTCAGTCTGATACTCACCACTGATGTGGACAGCTGCTAAACTCGGATGATACCTGCTAGGTTGGAGCTTTCAGATGAAAGTTAAGTCTAACTAACTGTGGGCAGAATACAACACACGCATTGGTAGAATGGCTGAAACACAGGGGAGATCACTCCTGATTGTTCCCTAAAGACTGCTGGAACTAACTGAGATTACGACTGGATGATGCGACTGCGATGAGCAGGGTGTATAACGGGGAGCAGGGATGTGGGTGTATACAGGGGAGCAGGGATGTGGCTGTATACAGGGGAGCAGGGATGTGGGTGTATACAGGGAAGCAGGGATGTGGGTGTATACAGGGGGAGCAGCGATGTGGGTGTATACAGGGGAGCAGCGATGTGGGTGTATACAGGGAAGCAGCGATGTGGGTGTATACAGGGAAGCAGCGATGTGGGTGTATACAGGGAAGCAGCGATGTGGGTGTATACAGGGAAGCAGCGATGTGGGTGTATACAGGGGAGCAGCGATGTGGGTGTATACAGGGGTGCAGCGATGTGGGTGTATACAGGGGTGCAGCGATGTGGGTGTATACAGGGGAGCAGCGATGTGGGTGTGTACAGGGGAGCGAGGGATGACGGGTGCACTGTTTATACAGTGCCACTGAAAGGACTGACAGGATGAGACATCAAGACAAACAAATGAATGGAGAGAAGACTGAAGTGAACGTTGTGAGTTTGGTATCACTGATCCCACTAAAGAGTAACATGAAATGTCAGCCTGTTGTGTACGACGAGAGAGAGAGATACAGAGAGAGAGAGAGAGAGAGAGAGAGAGAGAGAGAGAGAGACAGACAGACAGACAGACAGACAGACAGAGACAGAAACAGAGACAGAGACAGAGAGAGAGAGACAGAGAGAGACAGACAGACAGACAGACAGACAAACAAACAGAGACAGAAACAGAGACAGAGACAGAGAGAGAGAGAGAGAGAGAGAGAGAGAGTGGTCTAAGCTTAAATGTTATTTATTTTATCCACATGCATAAACTTCAAATGAGGAAAGGACGAAAGGTGGGAGTTGAGTGGACGAGAGATGGGGGGAAGGGAGGGTGTTTACAGTACATTTTGAAAACAACATAAAATTATACACAGTTCATGCTGCGCCTGAATTTGAACGACATTTTACAGACAGACACAAACGCATAACGTCATATCAACGATCAGCATATCTCCATAACCTGATATGTGTCTGATGAACAAAAACCCTGGAGCGAGATTGATGTCGAGCTGATGACAGACTTCGGCCTAAGCCACATCACAATGTTTCCAAGAAAAAAAACAACAACAACAACAACATTAACAACAACAACAACTTTTCCAGAAGGGCTCACACCATTTTAGAGCAGCGAGAGGAGCGAGTATTCCTAAATTAAAGCCAAAGTTCAACATAAATGCTTCAAGAAGAAATATCCATTCTAAACAGGCTCACACCATTTAGAGCAGCAAGTATTCTGAAACTGAGCCAGACGGGAAACGCATGGAGCACTGCGCTATATGCATATTTCGGCA
>JADBJO010009151.1:141813-144313 GCA_016801955.1 Conus betulinus
ATGACTAATTCACATTCGAACATTCCTCAGCTTGTTGCCAAGAAACTGCAGGAAGAATGTGACGAAAGGTCTTCTCTCTTCTTCATCTTCATGCCATGTTTCTCTTTGCTTCCCCCTTTGGTCTGTAACCATACTTCATTTCTTTTGACCCCAGTCCCTGTCGACTGCTTTTTTGTATGTCCTGTCATTTTGCTGATCTTGGGTTTTCCTTTGCCACGTCCACTCCTGAACTTTCCATTGTCTTCCAGTCTGTAGCCTGGCCTGCACTGCTCTCACACAACTTGGTCTTCCAGTCTGTAGCCTGGCCTGCACTGCTCTAACAACTTGGTCTTGTAGTCTGTAGCCTGGCCTGCACTGCTCTCACAACTTGGTCTTCCAGTCTGTAGCCTGGCCTGCACTGCTCTCACAACTTGGTCTTCCAGTCTGTAGCCTGGCCTGCTCTCACAACGTTGTCTTCCAGTCTGTAGCCTGGCCTGCACTGCTCTCACAACTTGGTCTTCCAGACTGTAGCCCGTCCTGCACTGCTCTCACAACTTGGTCTTCCAGTCTGTAGCCTGGCCTGCACTGCTCTAACAACTTGGTCTTCCAGTCTGTAGCCTGGCCTGCACTGCTCTCACAACGTTGTCTTCCAGTCTGTATAGCCTGGCCTGCACTGCTCTAACAACTTGGTCTTCCAGTCTGTAGCCTGGCCTGCACAACTGCTCTCACAACGTTGTCTTCCAGTCTGTATAGCCTGGCCTGCACTGCTCTCACAACTTGGTCTCCCGAGCCTTCAAGCCTGGTCAGTGATCTCGCTTTTCCCGCTTTGAACTCCTGAGGGTGGATCAGAGAGGAGCTTCAGCTTTTCTTGACGACAGCAGAGAGCAACGTCAGTTGAATCCAGGTGGGACACCTAGCTCTATACTGTTGTATTTTGTTGATGTTGGCAAAATTGATTCCAGTGTGCTAGTGTTGATATTGTGATAAAGGTGGACTTCAGAAGAGCTTCAGGATGAGGCATGTTCTACAGGCACCAGTATTTGCTTCGGTGGTCACGTTGGTCTATTAACTGCGGGCTTTCTCCTGCCGTTCGCTTAGTTTTGCTTCCACTCTAGGACTCATCACACCACATTTGAAGGCTCTTCACTGGTTCTTCTCTCACTGTTGGAATGGGCTGGTTGGCTATAGTAAACGCAAACAACATAAGACAATCATTTACACATAAATACAGAGAGGGGAGAGAGGGGAGGGAGGGAGGAAAAGAGACAGAGAGAAAGAGATAGAGAGAGACAGAGAGGAAGACAGACAGGCAGAGAGACAGAGAGAGACAGAGAGGATTGCCAGGATGACCAGAGGAAGAAGTGGTGGTCAATGACCTGGATGATGTAAAGATTGGCAGTCCCACGAACACGCATCGATTGACATGATGCAACCAGTGGCAGTCTCTGTTATCTTTTACACAGTGCCATGTGCACTGGGGAACAGAAACCAGATGTGGCCTGGACATGGTCTTGCTGGTTCAGATTGTGTCATCTTTGTCTCCATAGTATGAAAACGCGTAGTCATTTGGCTGTCTGAATGCGTTGACTGCCACCCACTGAATTGTCACTTTTATTTTTCCTCTTGATATCTTTACTTTTTTGCGTCCTATTTTACAAGACATCCTATTTCTTCTCAATTTCAAACAATCTAGTATAAATGCATGCCAACGTGGGTCATATTTTATATAAAAATTGTAAGAGATGGAAATATGTTTGTATAAGTTGTGTTTGTTTCTATATCACAACATGTTGTTTATACAGTCAGGTGTATGACATTTCGATACACTCATACACACTCACACATAGCACACACACACACACACACACACACACACACACACACACACACACACACACACATGCACACATACGCGCGCGCGCGCACGCGCGCGCACACACACACACGCACACACACACACACACACACACACACACACACACACACACACACACGCACGCACGCACGCACGCACACACACACACACACACACACACACACACACACACATACACACACACGTATCTGCCTCTTATCCATCCCTCATGCAGACACAATAAACGAGCGACAGGTTCCAGTATCTGTTGTTCCATTACAGTCATTGAGGGCCGACACTGGTTCACTGGATTATTTTCACATGTTACAGGCCAACTGACGAGAAAACCCACCCTGTCACACCAACCCCCATTTTTCCCTACCCTCACCCCTCCTCCCCACTCTCTCCCTAAGGATTGATAAGACCACAAACAGCAACACATTGCAGTGTTCTTCTGTTTACATTCGTTCATTCATTCGTTCATTTGTACGTTCAGTCGTTCTTTCATTTGATAAGAAAAATAAACATTTGGATTGGCATGTATTCAGTCATTTGTTTGTTGGTTTGTTATTTTAACATTAAGCGATGAATGTAAAACTAGAATCGCTATTTTTTTTTTTTTTTTTTTGTTCGATCATTTATTCTTACATTCAACGAGCAATGCAA
>JADBJO010009151.1:149313-156302 GCA_016801955.1 Conus betulinus
ACCAAATGTTTGTACACTCACCATGTCTCGTATTTCTATCTGTGCACACGTGCACACGTAACACACACACACACACACACACACACACACACACACACACACACACACACACACACACGCACACACACACACACACACACACACACACGCACACACACACACGCTGGTACTGTTACCATTTAAACTCCCCCAACTATTCCTCTCCTGCTCCCCGCCCTCATCTTCCCATCCCTCTCCCACATCTGCCTCTTATCCATCCTTCATGCAGACAACAAACAAGCGACAGATTCCAATATCTGCAAAGCAGTTGTTCCATTAACGTAATTGAAGGATGAATGATTGACTAAATCATTTTTATATGCTACAGGCAAGCCAACGAGAATCCCCACCTCGTCACCATCCCCCATCTTGTCCTACCCTCATCCATCCTTCTTGTTCAGTCCCTCAACACGACAAACATCAATGCATTGCACTGTTCTTCTGTATACATTTACGTATTTATTTGTACCTTCTGTCATTCTTTCATCAAATGATAAACTTGGGTCGGCATTTAGTCATCCGTTTGTTTGATGTGTCTTTTTCGTTCATTCGGTCGGTCTTTCTTTCATTCGGACGAGCAATGTAAAATAATTGCCATTCATTTGTTCGTTTTCTTCATTCACTCATCGTTTTATTAGAAATGTAAAATCTCTCAGTGCATGTTACCATTTGTAAAGCGGTTTGTGACTACTCAGCATCATCTTAATAAGTGTTGCAAAAGGTAATATGACACGCAAATACGTGGCAGCTGTATCTTCCATCTGAGATGTCCTTTATCAAAACACCCTAAAGCAACAAACTAAGACGTGCTATCTGATCACATTAGACGCCCAAAGCCTGCTAAAACACGGAGAGTGCTCGTGACACTAGCAACGAAAAAAAGCAAAACGAAACTCAAATCCCCGGTTTTTTTTCTCAGACACCATTTTGATATCAGGTAACCAGCCATGCTAGCATCGGAGCCTAATGGCTTCTCGCTACATGATCCATTTTGGAATCATACCCGTCTCGAAGTCTGGAAAGTAATATAAGCAAAATAAAAGAAAGTCAGTGAGAAAGCGCGACCGTCATCCATTTTAAGCTAATTGATCTTTTCGAGGTAATTTTCCACAAGGGCGAACAGAAGATGATGGGGCAGTTGACAAATAGGGAGAGACAGAGCAGGAGTCAGACAGACAGAGACAGTCACATCAAACAGACAGACAATCTGACAGAGAGAAAAAAAACACACACACAGAAGTTCTTTGACGTGATTTTTACGAGGCCATTTCTTTCCCTCTTACAACCCCAGGACAGATTAGGACCATTACTCCAGCCCTGTCCAGCCCTGTCATATGTTGCTACTGTACACTTCCCCCCCAACATCCTAAACACCTCCTCTCTCTCCTCTCTCTCTCTCTCTCTCTCTCTCTCTCTCTCTCTCTCTCTCTCTCTCTCTCTCTCTCTCTCTCTCTCCTCTCGTCTCTCCTGTGTTCTCGTACGTACCAACGAAAAAGCTCTAATTAAATATATTAACCCTTACCTTACCAGGCTTTTACTCTCTCTCTCTCTCTCTCTCTCCTCTCTCTCTCTCTCTCTCTCTCTCTCTCTCTCATGTATGGGTACTACAGTATCTTTACTTTACTCCTGCAGACTGTGTACAGATAATAAGGAAACTCTGATCAAGTATCGGCCGCTGACTCAGGGTCTAAGCAATTATTGTTTGTCAGCAAGGAGCTTAGTGAGCGTTGTCTTCGACAGGCATTTATGGCAGGGAAAATGAATGATGATCTTGCATCTGTCCACGGTTTGCAAGATTTTTGGAGAGAAATAAAGTGTTTCAAACTCTAACGATCGGTATAAAATTACGTTTCTAGAGAAGCGTACCTCGTCCATTTAAAGAGCTCGGTGGAAGATATGACATTTGACAATGAAACAGATGTATATAAACTTGTGAACTTTAAGACTGGTGACTTAGACGATGATATAAATGTTCTCAATTGTAAACCTGACCCCCCGGCAGAAGTCAAAGATACCACCATGGTAAGCCGGAAAGAGCTCTAGTACCGAACAAAGTTATAAATGAAAATATTACGTTACCTAAACATGCACTTTCTGTTAGTATGTTTGAATACATTTTTTTTTTCATTTTTACTTTTTCTTTTCAAAGGAACGGGATAAATCTACAATTAGATCATTTTCATGGGAAAAGTGAGACTTTGCACAGCCAAGGAGATGTCGTATTATTACTTTCTTCAGTTGCATTAACATTGTGCATAGTATGACAAAATAGGCAGTGAATAATGCAAATTATTAACACCAAAGTCCGATTTTCTGAGAGAAAAAAAAAAAAAAAACTACATAACCACCGACAAATAGGATTATTTACTTTGTATGTTACAGTACATGAATATTTTACAAATGAAAAAAAGACTTGTACGTCACCTTTGCAGATTTTCAAAAGCTTTTGACACAATAACCAGGAAAGTTCTATGGAAGGCCTTAAGACATCAAAAATGAAATGAATATGACAGCAATGTCTGCATTTGTAAAACATTTTCTTTGTTCAACCACAAGCAACTGCTCCACCTACTCTGTCCCCCTAATTTCTGTGCGACATACTCTGTTTCATACATCATGTTTTTTTTTCTGTATCATTTTTTGTCACGCTTAAGTTATTGGCTGGTTTTGTGATTTATGTTGATTTAATAAGGAAGTGAAAGATGAGGATGGGGGACGGTTAACTTTTGGAAACTGTACCACATGAAGAGGACATTTTCTTATAAAAAAGCAAACTTGGGAGATTTTAAACTTGTCAGCTCGAGAATTCACACACACACACACACACACACACACACACACACACACAGAGAGAGAGAGAGAGAGAGAGAGGAGAGAGAGAGATGAGAGAGAGAGAGAAGGAATCTTATGAAAAGTGCCCTCGAAAAGATCAGTTAGTTTAAAATGGAAGGCAGTTGTGGTTTCGCAATATCTTTTTTTTCTTTAACTTCCATTTACTTTTCAAATTCTGTGCCAGATATGATTGATTCCAAAATGGATCATGCGGTGAGGAGCCATTAGGCTGTGACAGTTAGCATGTTTGGTTACCCGACATCAAATGTTGTTCGAGAAAAACCTGGTATTTGGGTATTGTTTTGGTTTTTTCGTCGCTGGTTTCACGAACATTCGCTGTGTTTTACCAGGCTTTGGGCGTCTAGAGGGACAGATAGCATGCATTATTTTGTTGCTTAGGATGTTTTGAAAAAGGTGTGTCTCAGCTGGAAGATAAAGTTGCAAACTATTTGAAGCCTTTACCTTAGGCAAGATGATGCTTGATAAAGTCATAAGCCACATTAAAATGTACTGCGCACTGAGAGATTTCACAGTTCTGATAAAAAGATAAGCGAATGAACAAATCAAACGAACAAATAAATCAATGAACAAATTTCAACATCTGCTTGCTTGTTTAAAATGGAAAAAAAAAACGACTATGAGCGAAAAAAATAACAACCCGAGTTTGACCTTTCTGACTGAACAAAAGAGAGACAAAATAATTTATGAATGACCAATTGTTTGATCCAGATAGTTTGTTTCTCGTATATTGGAAAAACGACAGAACTTACAATGAATGAATGAACGTATACAGAAAGAACAGTGCAACGCGTTAATGTTTGAGGTCGATCAATGTTAAGGCAGAGTGTGGGAGGAGGGGTGAGGGTAGGGAAAGATGGGGATGGTGACAGGGTGGGATTTCTCGTCAGTTTCGTCGTAACATGAACATAATCCAGTGAATCGTGTCGTCTCTCAATTACGTTAATGGAACAACTGCTCTGCAGATATTGGAATCTGTCACTCGCTTGTGTTGTCTGCATGGGGGATGGATAAGAGGCAGATGTGGAAGAGGGGATGGGGAGAGAGCGAAGGTAGGGAGCAGGAGGGGAATGGTAGGGTGCGTTTAAAATGGCATCTGTGCGAGTGTGTGTGTGCGTGCATGTGTGTGTGTGTGTGTGTGTGTGTGTGTGTGTGTCTGTTTGTATGTATGCATGGGTCATGTATGCATGTATATGTATATATGCACACACACACACACACACACACACATATATATATATATATATATATATATATATGTGTGTGTGGTGTGGTGTGTGTGTGTGTGTGTGTACACTAGCTTACCCGCCGTCGATGACTGAGAGAGAGAGAGAGAGACAGACAGACAGACAGACAGAGAAAGAGAGAGAGACATAGCAGAGAGACAGATTGAGTGGTGTCTCTGCCTGTCTTGACACTCTTCTGTCTCTTTCTGCTCCATTGATACGTCATCGTAAGTAATTACGTCATTGATTGATTTTTTTTCCAAGACGTCATTTGTGTGTGACAACGTCATTCCTCTTCAGTCTCACTGTGTAAGCTTGCAGTCCCGCCTTTGTCTTTCTGTCCCCGTTGTCCCTCTCCCGTCAGTCATCATCCCGTTCCATTTCTCTACCCCCCTTCCCGCCCTACTGTCCCTTCGTGCTCCGTGTGTGTGTGGTGTGTGTGTGTGTGCTGACAAATTCATTCAGCGTGAATCCCTTTTGGCGCAAGGGAAGAAGAAATGGTGTGTGTGAGAACTTCATTCAGCGTGAATCCCTGTTGGCGCAAGGGTAGAAATGTTTTCTTTATTTATTTACTTTAAACTACCCCCTTTTTTGAAATCGGGCCCCGTCAAGACCTTTTTATCGGGTTAAGTGAAGATTCATGCCAAATATGGTGAAGATCCATCCAGCAGTTTTAGGCACGGCGGAGGAACAAACAGACAGACAGACAGACAGAATTGCCTATATATATATATATATATATATATATATATATATATATATATATATTGCACTTGTTTTCCCCCACTGCTTAATTGTTCAGCATTTTATTGTTTGGTCAATCAGTGGAAGATTGCATCACTTAGAGATCCAAGTAAAGTTGTTCTGCACAATTCTTAGCCACTCATAATGCTTGGTTATTGAACAGCAGCGCGACCACTCAGACTGTTCCATATCTTTTGATCTCCCTTGCATCGTGGAACGGATCCTCAAGCATAGGCTCAAAGATTGTCCCCTACATTTTGTACTGTTTGAATAATGCTTTTAGTTTTCCAGCAACTTTTTTCCCTCTCCCACACTTTCGTTTTGTTCCATTTACTACCCTTCGCTGGCTGCTTTGGGGGTGCTGTTGGATTCTTTTTTTAAAACCCTTGGTGGTGAGAACACCACAGAATTATGGACTGTGGTGTGTCTCTATTTGACACCAAGAACACGCACACAATTAGCAATGTCCGCTCAAAACAAACGAAGGTCTAGTAGCAGGCAATACAAATAGATGTGCCTTTAAAAGAGATTGCGGTGGTTCCCTCAGGCGGCTAGTTGTGTCATTAAAAGAGATCGCAGTGGTTCTCCTCAGGCGACTAGTGAAGAGTTTCTCATATATTCCCATTTTCCTTTTTTTCAATTTATTTTAAACTAGAAGTTCAAATCTTTGCCAAATAATTATCATGACGACTGAAAAATTGTTAGCATTGCATTTGTTTTCCTCCACTGCTTACATATTTTTCAGTTGTTGTGTGTGTGTATATATATATCTCAGTGTGCAAAGATACGATGTTCTTCAGAACAGATATACACAAACATGCAGAACCAACACACACAAAAAATAGCGTTTTAAGTTTTTATAATACTTTGCTAATACATGACGTACATCAGATATCCATTCGTCCTGGGTGAAATCGATATCAAAGATAGTGGTTTGAGAAATAGGACACAATATGAAAATGTAGTGGGTATCCTTCAGTCTCGGAAGACTAAGGAGTTGCGTTGCAACTCTAGGTATCTATTCTGAGACAGCGACGGGTGTGGCTGGCCAGTCCGATGCGGGAATGACAGTCCCCGTGGCAGAGGGCACAGGTGAAGTCTGACGCTGGTCTGTCTGCCTGGGTTGCAGTCTTTCTTCTCACTCTCTTTTCCCTGTGCTGCTAAGCGAGTGTCTCTTCGAACTTGGAGAGACCTTTCTGCACAGTCTGTCTCCAGGCTGGCCGTTCGAGGGCTGTTGTTCTGGTCAATGTTCAAGGCTTTTAGATCCTTCTTGCGCTCGTCTTTTGTCTCTCGTAAAATAAACGACAAGTTGGTGGCCATCAATGCATTCAGTCAGCTATCCATCAATGCATTCAGTCAGCTCTCGATCACACATTTTCACGCCTTGGCAACAAAATTCCATATGTTCTGAATGAGACCTGGTTGACACCTTGGTGATTGTGGTTCCTGTTTCTTCCCCAGTGAAAATGTCATTGTGTAAAATGTAGAGATTGCGATTGGTTGCATCGTGTAAATCGGTATCGCTTGGTCCATCCACCACTACTTTGTCTGGCCACCACCCCCAGTCACCTAACCTCTCTCTCTCTCTCTCATGGAGGGCAAAGTGGGGAAAATTGCGAGAAAAAAAAAAAAATCTAACGCATGTCTTGCAATAAAGGAGAAACCAGGATAAGCACTAGGCGTTCATCTTTTTACACCCGGTCGTCAAGAATCCAAATAAATACAAGAACAGCACAACACATTTAGTAAGGACGTAGCATCTGCAGAAAATACAGAAACGTATCAATAGAAAGTGAATAGCTTCATACATGAAGCACGTTTACAGAGAAAAAGAGAAACGAACGGTGAGAAAGGCCCGATATGAAAATGACACAGAAGAAGAAGGAGGAGGAGGAGGTGGTGGTGGTGGAGGGGAAGAGAAGAAGAAAGGGCGATAACAAAAAAATACCGAGAACAATAACGGGAGTCAGACAGACAGACAGGAGAGATGGAAGAAGTGAAAAGACATGGTGAAAAAATAGCGAAAGAGAGAGCAGGAGTCAGACCGACTGACAGAGAGAAAGACACACACACACAGAGGTTTTTCTTGGACTTTGACGTGATTTTTACCTGGCCCATTTCTTCACTCTT
>JADBJO010009152.1:0-10000 GCA_016801955.1 Conus betulinus
CTCTCCTCCCTGCCCTCCCTGTTCTCTATGTAAAGGTGGGCTGGTGAGGTGTGTCACAGACGCCACCTGTCCCTGAGCGCTGCGACAGCCTTCCCTCAGTTCAGATCTCACCTGTCTGCTGACGTGTCTCCTGCCCACTCAGTCTCCCTGATACCAGTTTTGGCCTGTCTAGTCGTCGCCAGTAGCCCCCACACGTATCTGAACAGGTGAGTCAGTCGCCTTTCTTTCTGCATTGAACTGCGTAGGGCTGGATGGTACAAAATTATCTGACTTGTCTATTCTCTATATTCTGCTCCGACAACCTCCTACCCAGGGTTGAATTTTGCTACAGGCGCAGTTGGGAAGACTGGGACCACACAGTCGATTTTCTTGCACTTAATGGATGCGTCTATGAGAGTGTTGCTCAAATTTCCTGACTGACACTGCAGGTGTCTGTATCTCTCGGGCCTGGTTGACGATGGGATATATTATGAAAGGAAGCCTAGAGTACAGCCTGTCATGCAGTCTCAGACCGGAATGGAAATCTGTAGCACCATCCTAATCATCTTTTCTCATCCATCAGCATTAAAAAAAGTCTCAAATGATGTCCCCTTCATGCCCTGCTCTCATGGTGACTTCAGTTTTGATGTCCTCTCCACATCTGTGACCTTGGTTGAGTTCCGTCTGGGTCACTTGGTTTAGTTCTGTCTGGGTCACCGGTATCGGCGAGTCCATGGGGGCTGTCGTTGGACGGATGTGGTGGCGCCCTCTGGAAAAGGAGCTCACTCACGCCGGCTCCACGACTAAGCCTTTATTGTCGTCAGTAGGGGGCTTAGTAGATGGAGTCCGGCATATGTTGGATCAGAACCTGCGCCACTGAACACCGCCGAAGTGACTTGGCAGCAGTGCAGTGTCTCCTCCGATTATTTGCCTCTTGACGACTTGACATTGACTGCTCCCTGTGAATTGCCAGTGTCGGTTCTTCTGCGGCGGGACTGACTGGGCTGTGGCTGTGGACGGGGTGTTAGAATGAGTGGCGTGGATGTGGCTGTGGACAGGATGTTCGAATGAGTGGCGTGGGTGTGGCTGTGGACGGGGTGTCGGAATGAGCGGCGTGGGTGTGGCCATCACCATCACATATGTCAGCTTTATAACAATTCAGTCAGTGGTCATCACCATCACATATGTCAACTTTATGACAATTCAGTCAGTGGTCATCACCATCACGTATGTCAGCTTTATAACAATTCAGTCAGTGGTCGTCACCATCACATATGTCAGCTTTATGACATTCAGTCAGTGGTCATCACCATCACATATGTCAACTTTATGACAATTCAGTCAGTGGTCATCACCATCACATATGTCACTTTATAACAATTCAGTCAGTGATCATCACCATCACATACATCAGCTTTATATCAATTCAGGCAGTGCTCATCATCATCACATATGCCAACTATATAACAATTCAGTCAGTGGTCATCACCATCACATATGTCAACTTTATAACAATTCAGTCAGTGGTCATCACCATCACATATGTCAACTTTATAACAATTCAGTCAGTGGTCATCTCCATCACGTATGTCAGCTTTATGACAATTCAGTCAGTGGTCATCTCCATCATATATGTCATTTTTACAACGATTCAATTAGTGGTCATCACCATGATGTATCATATGTCGACTTTATAACAACGTTTGTGTGTGTCTGAATGTGTGTGTGTGTGTGTGCGCGCGCGCGCGCGTGTGCGCGTGCGTGTGCGTGTGTGTGTGTGTGTGTGTGTGCGTGTGTGCGCGCACGCGTGCGCGCGCGCGTGTGTGTGTGTTTGTGTGTGTGTGTGTGTGTGTGTGTGTGTGTGTGTAACAGCTATTTGATCGGACAGGGGTCCTGACGAAACCTTTCACATGTGAAAGCTTGACAAATAGAAATTGAAGTCCTTGGGTGATGTTGTAACTAACTGTCATTATCGTCATCATGTATATGATGATGATGATGATGATGATGATGGTATCCATCTGTCTTGAGAGACAATGGCGTTGCGCCGAGGATCAGGCAGTTGTGGAGTTTCAGCACCTGCTGTGGCTGAATAGCCTGATCCTTGAGTGGCAGACCCTGTTGCAGGTGCTGCAAGTGAAGTCTCAGTCATGAGCGTCTGTCGATGTCGACGCAATTCTTTGCCGTCTGCGGCATCTCTGTTCTTCCCACTGGGCCTCTCTCCTCTGCTCTACTTGCTTGATGCTGGCCTTGATGGTGGACTGCCAGCTGACCCGGTCTGAAGCTGCTGTCTCCAGGTCTGCTGGTTTGAATCTGCCTGCCCTATGATGTTTGTTTTTCGCAAGCTGAGAGTGATGCCGATCTCAGTGCAGGAATCAGCGAAGCAGGTGAGGAGCCGTTGAAACGCTTCATGCATGTAGGCAGTGAGGACGACATCGTCTGCGAAGAGCATCTCCCTGATCAGGACTTTCCGCACCTTCAGCTAGGAGGCGTGCCAGGGTTGACGAGGCTTCTGTCACTCCTAGTGCAGAGGAAGATGCCATTTTCTGATTGTCATAAAGCGTAGCGCAGCAGCAGGGAGAAGGAGAAACACATACTCTTGTTTGAAACCACTCTTGAATCGGAAGGGGTCCGAAGATGAACCGTCATACTGGAAAGTGCCATTCATGTTGTCATAGAAGGACACGACCATCTTCAGGAGCTTGGGCGTCATCCAATCGGGTGCAGTAGGGTGAAGAGACCTTGTCAAACGCCTTGGTCAGGTCGATGAAGGCGATGAAAGGGTCTTCTCTGCTCCTGGCACTTCTCTTGCAGCTGCTTCAGGGAGAATATCATCATCGTCGACCTCGCAGTTCTGAAGCCGCACTTTGCCTGTGGGTACACTCATTCTGCATGTCGCTGCAGTACGTTAAGGACGACGACAGCGAAGGCTTTGCCAACAATACTGAAGAGGGACATTCCATGATAGTTATTGCAGCCGTTGCGGTCCCCCCTTTGTTCTTGTATAGCGTGATGATCTCGCATCGCGTATATCCTGGGGTACCATCCCTTCCTCCCAACACTGCAGCAGAAGATCATGGGCTGACTAAGGCTGTCTCTCCTTGCCGGCTTTGATGAGTTCTGGCGGAATGCCATCACAGCCCAAAGTTTCTACCCCTGGTTAGCGAGTCGATGGCCTTGCTGAGTTCCTCAATGGTGGGTGGGGGCGTCGAACTCCTCCATGGTAGGTAGGGAAGTGGTGTTCTTGATGACTGTGTGGGTGACTGAGTTCTCCCTGGAGTACAGCTCCTGGTAGTGCTCCGCCCATCTCTCCGTCTGTTTGCTGCGGTCGGTGATGACTCTCCCCTGACGTAGATTTCAGAGGAGCAATCTTGATGGCACTAGAGCCAAACGCTTTTCTTCATGCCTTCGTACATAGCGCGGATGTTGCCGCAGTCGGCGGAGATCTGGATACCCTAGCACAGGTTGAGCTTGTAGTCTTTGGCACATTTACGGGTGATCTGCTGGGTGTTGTAAGATTTACAGAGTATGGCTAGCATCTTCTTTGAGAGCTGTCTCGTGATCGAAGAGTGCGGTTCGCTTAGCAACTATGGCAAGCTACATCTCCACGATTCCTGCTTCAAACCAGTCTTCATTCTCTCTCACTCTCTTCCCACAGGTGTCTGAAGCAGATTGGTAGGTGGAATTGTGGATGTAGTTCCACCATGATGAAGCGCTGTCTATCAGACATTCCTCTAGGGCCTTGTCAATGGCTCTGACAAAGCGTTCACACGCAGTTGGGGCAATAACGTCATTGCAGAGTTGATTCTAGGATGTTCCTGCTGCTTAGAGTGGTGGATTCGCTTGGGCTGAAAACGCACCTTGCTGCCGACCAGGGAGTGGTCAGTGCAGCAGTCAACACTGTGGTAGCTACGGGTGACGAGTACATGGTTGAGCAAGGGTCTTCGGGTGATCACAAAGTCCAGCTGATGCCAGAGACGGAATCTGAGGTGCCTCCAGTACACTCCGTGGTGTGGCTTGGTGGGCATCTAAGTGTTTGTGATACAGAGGTCTGCAAGGAGCAAAGCTTGAGTAGCCACTGTTCATTCTCGTTGCAGCGGATCCTGAAGCTGTGGTCTGCACCAGTCTGGGCGTTGAAGTCCCTGTGCAAGAAAGCGTGTTCCTTTACAGGTACCTCTTTGATCCTGGCTTCCAGCTCTTCATAGAACCCATCCTTAGCCTGGGCTGTAGAGCAGAGTGTAGAGGCATTGAGGCTAAGGATGTTTGTTGGTCCAGAAGACGCCATGAGCCGGGGAAAGAGGAATCGCGCTATCCCTTAGGACGGTGGTTCTACTGAGGATAGGAGTGCGTTTCACATTGTAAATCCGACGCCATACAGTCGGTGCTTCTCTGGCTCCAGTCCTTGCCAAAAGAACATGTAGTCCTTCTCCATGAGGCTGCCACTGGAGGGGAGCCTTGTCTCTTGCAGCGTGGCAATATCAATATTGAACCTCTTCAGCTCGTGGTCGATGATGGCTGTTTTCCTGGCGTTGTCAACTTGCTGGAGATCGTCAGACAGTCCAGAACACATCGTTCTGACGTTTTAGGTTGCCAGCCGTAAGGATGGTAGTTTGAATGTCTTTTTTTCTTTGTATCGCCTGGTTCAGCTTTACAGTCTGCTCTTCGGTCCTTTCCCTGAGCTCTAAGCACCCATCGAAACAGGAAGACTGCGGAGGGTCAGCACCTTATTGGCTGGGGGCTGCCCAGCTTGAGGTGGGTGGTAGCTGACCAGTGGAAAACGATTGTCCTGCCACCATTGAAGATAACCCGCAGCGCCCAAGCTTACACAAATACGCTCCGGCTTATAACCCGAATCTGGTTTGTGGGCAACAGGGCGAATCCACACGCCGTTGGGCCTGCATGCACACGTCTGGGGGCCAGACTTCTTTCGAGTATCTTGTGGTTTAACCCGAGACCGCAAGGTCCCAGTTGACGCGTGTCGACACGAAGAGGCACTATATACGGCTTGCCAATGAAGAGGTTATATACTGATAGGGAAAGACTGACGCATACTGCTCCCCTTTTCACAGTGCTGCAAGAAGCAGCGCTAACGACCGGAGGAGGCTGAAAGCGAGAGGTGCCAAGCCAACATACTACCATATATATATATATATATATATATATATATATATTCCATTGCTCTTTTTGGGTGGATTGTTTAGAGTTTCTGATTTACATCCCTGTGCTAGATGTTGTTATATGCTGTATATGACTGTTTTGATGTTATTTCATTTGTGGTGTTTCAGGAGTGAGGCAGTCATGATGTCAGCACTGGGAATGATGTTCCTGCTTCTGTTGCCCCTGGCAGCCTTTGATGGTGGTAAGGTGGTACACTTCTGTGTTTTTTTTCGTTTGTCTGCCTGCCTGCCTGTGTGCCTACTGGCATTGCTGTATGTATGTCGTCCTCTTCTTTTTCTTTGTTACATGGTTGAGTGTGTATGAAGAGCTAGGGCGAGTAGGATGTACACGAAAGACGGACATCAAACTGACACAGAGACAGAAGGAGGCTCTAGCTGTCTGTGTGTTCTGTATACAGAACAGTCTCAAAGCTACAAGCTCAGCCAGCTATTATTTTGTTAACTGTGAGGGTGATTCCATTTAGTAACGAACCTAAACCCACGCAAGACACACCATTAAAAAGATGAACGAGTAAAACCAATTACAATTTTGCCGGGGAAAGCCCAGACCCCTGCCAGTCATTAAGTCCTAGTTCACAGAACGGACAGATGACACACACTCAGTGATTGTGTCCTAGTTCATAAAACGGACAGATGACACACTCAGTGATTGTGTCCTAGTTCACAGAATGCACAGACGAAACACACCCAGTGAATCATCGAATCGATTGGCTGAAACAAACCATGTGATTCTGTCCTAGTTCACGAAGTGACAGCTGAAACAAGCCCAGTGATATTGTCCTGGTTTACCTAAATCTTATCTGAAATAAACCCAATGATTCTGTCCTGGTTCATAGAAACGAAAGCTCAAATATACCCCATGGTTCTGTCCTAGTTTACTAAACTCACATCTGAAATAAACCCAGTGGTTCTGTCGTAGTTCATAGAAACGAAAGCTCAAATATACCCCATGGTTCTGTCCTAGTTTACTAAACTCACATCTGAAATAAACCCAGTGGTTCTGTCGTAGTTCATAGAAACGAAAGCTCAAATATACCCCATGGTTCTGTCCTAGTTTACTAAACTCACATCTGAAATAAACCCAGTGGTTCTGTCGTAGTTCATAGAAACGAAAGCTCAAATATATACCCCATGGTTCTGTCCTAGTTTACTAAACTCACATCTGAAATAAACCAGTGGTTCTGTCGTAGTTCATAGAAACGAAAGCTCAAATATACCCTGTGGTTCTGTCCTAGTTTACAAACTTGACAGCGGAAATAAGAACATGAGTGTCCAAGTTCACTGAATCGTTAGCTGAAACAAACACTGTGATTCTGTACCAGCTCACTGAATTGATAGCTGGAACAAACTCTGTGATTCTGCCCTAGTTCACAGAATTGACAGATGAAACAAATCACGTAATAATGTCCCAGTCTACAGCATTCAAAGAAATGACAGCTGAAAACAATCCAGTGATCCTGTCCTTCACAGAATTGATAGAGGAAACAACCTTTCTCAATGGATGAACTGAAATCAGCTCTGCAAACCTGCAATGATTCTGCTCCTGGCCTGGATGATGAAACATCTCCTAGGGAGCACCCTTCTGAAAGTCTACTGCCATATCTGGACCTCAGGGTGCTTTCCACCCTGTTGTCGGAAGGCTCTGATCATTCCCATTCCTCAGGCAGGAAAAGACCTTACCAACCCTTCAAACTATCATCCAATGGCTCTGATCAGCTGCCTCTACATGCTAACGGACAAGATGGTCGACTGCTTTCTGACGTGGAAGCTGGAAACCGATGGCCTATTTGGCCAATGAACAGTGAAGGTTAAGGAAGCACCATTCGACCGTCGACCATTTAGTCCGTCTCACCACCACCCACAACGCCTTCATTAATGAACAACATGTGATAGCTGTCTTATCTGATCTGGAAAAAGCGTATGATACGACTTTGAAATCTGGAATTCTTATGGATCTTAATAAACTTTGGATTTTGTGGTCATCTGTCTATATCTATTTAAAACTTTCTGGCTGAACGGCAGTTCCAAATCCGTATTGGCACCACGCTGTCTGACAGCCATGGGCAGGAGTTGGGTGTACCTTAAGGGACAGTATTCTTCCTGCTCTCTTAAGTATCACAATTAACGACTTTGTCCATTCAGTAAACCAGGGTTCCCATTCCTCTCTGTTGCTGAAGGCTTCGCGCTGTACGCAGTTGGAGCCTCTTATGCCAGCGTACAGCGTCGACTCCAACTTTGTGTGGAGAAAAGTCGACAGTGGGCCGAAGAAAACGGGTTTACCTTTTCAAGCACCAAAACACATCGTATCCATTTTCACAATTTTTGTAAGCTGATCCTGAAATTCGTCTGGACAAGTCCACCATTCCAGCTGTGAAAGAAGCAAAATTTCTCTCTCTGTGTGTGTGTGTGTGTGTGTGTGTGTGTGTGTGTGTGTGTGTGTGTGTGTGAGCAAAACCTAAACTTTAAAAGTCACATCCAGAACTAAAAACTGCTGGTCAGAAAGCACTGAATATTCTAGGAGTTATGGCACGCACGGACTGAGGTGCTCATCAGAAAACTCTTCTTCATCTTTACAGGGCTCTGATCTACTCCAAACTGGACTTTGGGTGCGTAGTGTACGGCTCGGCTAGACCTTCCTACCTGAAAAGTCTCGATCCCATCCATCATCAAGGGCTTTGAATCTGTTTGGGTGCATTCCACATCACCCCTAATTATAGCCTGCATGCTGAGGCAGGAGAACCATCCCTCTCGAATCGTCGGCTGAAACGTGCCTTGAACTACTGTTTAAGTCTATTCTCTGAACTCCAAAATCCCTACGTACGACTATGTTTTTGACCCCAAGTTTCAAAAGAAGTTCGATGATCACCCCGGTTCCATCTCAGCCCTGAAAATTCGTATTTTCCCCCATTTGAACAATGCAGATATAGATCTTGGAGTGGTGTGTGATTTATCCAAGTTTCCTGATGACCCACCATGGACTTTCTTTACTCCAGAGATCCCGTTTGATCTAGCCTCGTACCGTACAGATTCCCTGAGCTCCTTGGTGTGTACGGATATGCAACAGGTCCTCCTCAGAGATGTTCTAAACACATTCCTACTGACAGCTCCATCTACACTGCTGAGTTGACTGCTTTGGTCCTGGCTTTTGAAATGGTTACTAAATCCAAACATAAAGATTTCCTCATTTTGCCGGACTCCCTTTCTGCATTGCAGGCCATTGCCGACCGTGACCTCAAGCACCCTCAACTGTTGAAGTTATTCGAACCGTACCTCTCTGAAATCAGATGGATATAACATAGTTTTACAAACAAATTATCTAAAAGCCGTTCAAACCCGAAGGAGTTTTTCCATGTCCTAGCGATCGAAAGAAGAAACAGTTTTGTACAATTTGCATACAAGCCACTCGTTTTACACCCATTCTTATATTTTTAAAAAATGAAGAAGCTCCGTGGTGCATTCCATATCATGTACCACTCACAGTGAAACATATTCTTTTAGAGTGTTGGGACTTGCATAATGTGAGACATAAACACTTTACAGCTGCACACTCTATGAAAATTTTGTTCAGAGATGTCCCACCTGATGTAATCTTAATCTTTGAACTTCTGAAGGAGATTAACATTTTTTCATCTGATCTAAGATTTTACGGAGAACAAACTTTTAAATGAAATTTCTGGTAAGTTTGAAGGTTGTGAGAATACGATTTTCCTTTTTGTTTGTTTGTTGTTGGTTGGTTTGTGTTTTGTTTTCGAGGGTATTTATTTTTTTAATAATGACTTGTGAGGTGACTTCAACGCGGTTTAAGCAACATTACCATTACCATTACCAGTTCACTGGATTGATAGAGGAAACAAAGTCTGGGATTCTGTCCTAGTTCACAGACTTGACAACTTTAAACAATTGCTGTGATTATACCCTAGTGCACAAAATTGACAGCTGAAACAAATCCTGTCCTTCTGTTCTTGCTTACAGCATTTACAGCTGAAACAAACTCATTGATTTTCTCATAGTTGACTGGATTGACAGCTGAAACAAAGTCATTTGATTTTGTCCTGCTTGACTGGATTGACAGCTGAAACAAACTCATTGATTGTGTCCTTGGTCATGGAATCGACAGCTGAAACAAATCCATTCATTACGTACTCGTTCACAGACTGGCAGCTTAAACAATGTTCGTGATTGTGTTCAAGTTCCCAGAAGTGACAGCTGAAACCAACCTGTGATTCTGTCCTTGTTCATAGAATCGACAACTGAATCAAAGTGTGTGATGCTGTCGTGGTTCGACGCTTTTTTTTCTGTATCAATACCTTTACGAGTGTGAATCTATGTATGCGTTTTGTGAAGCCCATGCATTGTATGCAGATTCGTGTGTCATTTACTCTAAACGCTTGTTAATCGTATTTTTGTATATAATTTACACACTTTCATTAGCAAAGACAGCATAAAAAGTCTGTGCCTTATCTCTGAATTATTGACTGAATGACTGTTTTTTATGAGTTCTCAGTTTGTAGTTTTCCTCTATGTACTGTATATATACACACCAGTGTGCACACATGTTATGAAATGTTGCCATGACTTCACACTGTCAAAGGCTGTGTGCTGGGTTTCCTGCAGATGGACCAACAATCCGAGGCCGCAGGAACGCCAGATTTTTGAAACGTATGACCACACGCACGTAAGTCCATCACACTTCCACGGCATGTACAAAGATCTCTCTCTCTCTCTCTCTCTCTCTCTCTCTCTCTCTCATATATATATATATATATATATATATATATTTTTTTTTTTTTTTAAATAATGCTCTCTTCTTGTCCTGAGCTCCGCACCTGTAGAACTGACTGAGG
>JADBJO010009152.1:15000-37500 GCA_016801955.1 Conus betulinus
TTGGAACGTGTAAGTTTGAATTATTTTTTTATAAGACGTTATACAACAAGACACAATAACACATCATATTCACGAATTCGTAGCATTCTGTTTCCTGCACATCCCTACCTACATTTGGAGATACAAAGTGAAATTTTTACAAAAATATTGAAATCAAAAAATGATTTGTATTATCATATTTCTTTACACCAGTTGCCTGTATTCTCAACATGCTTCTCATTGCACGATGTCTTTTTTTTTTAATTAATTGCATTGTTCATTTACATTTATTTATTAATGATTTTTTTCTTTTTCTCTTTATGTATTCATCATTCGCCAGATGGCAACTTACCCGTAGGAAATCAAATATGACCAAACAGAATTCCTAGCAGACTTCTGTCTGCGCTATATCGACATCGACCACTTCCTGGTCGTACGGAAAACTAGGTTTTCCTTTTTCAACCCCATAGGTTGAAAATCAGCTTCCAACTTGGCTCAAGCCAAGCGCCCCATCCTCCTGCCTGGCAACTTCTGGTCTGCCATACATATCGGGAACACATCCGTCTTACAAAACAGTGAGCGTCTCTCACTAATCACGTGCCTCAGCGTCTAATCAAAAACAACACAAACTTAGAGATTCAAGCTCTGTTTACATATGGTCTTACATTTGGGTTGAAAGTTCTAAATCTCGCTTTTTAAAATAAGCCCTGCATTTCACTCTCAGCATCTCCCGTCATGACAGGTACCTCATACAACTTCATTCATTTTCATTACGGCCGGCCAAATTCGTCAAAACACAACCCAAGATTGGCTAATTCTTTATGTTTCCTACGACAAAAAAGATGCTTCCAATTATAGCGTGTTAAGAGTACTAATCGATAGTAATCTATCCTGTCAAAACATTTAGAAATTCTGTCCAGAAGCCTTGCCATTAAGCTATACAAGCTCGGAAAATTAAATATTATGCCAGATAATCAATTTTGACTCATATATACAACCATATTGACTATGTTTCCACTCTCTCAGATTTACTTAACAATTATTTGTTTAAACCACTTACTATCCCACATAAAAGAGGTGTCAAAAGAACAATTGATAAACCATGTCTAGTACAATTTTATTGCAAACAGGCAGATACCTTTTCACTTAAAACAAACGTTTATATGACAAAGTACTCTTTATGTGCTAAACACTCAATTGCAATGCTCTCTTTGTTTAATAAATCATTTAGTAACGGCCCTTTTCAATTTGGAAACAAACAGGAGAAGCTCAGCTAAGTGTTCTTGTCACTGTCCTAAATATTGTGTGTGTTTCACCTGAAGAAGACCCAAGAGGTCGAAATGCATTGTGTCTAGTCCTGTACTCTCTTGTTTGTCTGTGTCCTTGGTGGTAATTAACCCAGAAAATAGAAAACAAATATAAAAAAATTGATGAAATAAACAATACAGAAAATGTCAAATTATTCCTCATCTGCTGATTGGTCAGACGTATACATGTGGAGGACGAAACCGAGCACGCCCCCAGTTGATGCCAAAATGTGGTGCCAGACGGATGCGTGAAAGTGGGTTTTACCAGCGACTATCTTGCGTGAATAAATTTTTTTTACCTTCATAATTCCTTTCAGGTCAGTAATAAACGTCATAATCACAGTAGAATCATTACATTCTAACAATCTAGGGAATTATTATTCCAAAGGTTATCATATTAGAGACGGCCAGCTTTCTGATAGACACTGGTCATCTTGATCCTTTGTGTTCGGCTCTTTCAGAAGCTGAACTTTTGAGCAGACAGCAGCGGCTCTTTCAGTAGCCATGTCAGGGGGTCTTTCAGTAGCCATGTCGGAGGGTCTTTCAGTAGCCATGTCAGGGGGTCTTTCAGTAGCCATGTCGGAGGGTCTTTCAGTAGCCATGTCGGGGGGGGGGGGGGGGGTGTCTTTCAGTAGCCATGTCGGAGAGTCTTTCAGTAGCCATGTCGGAGGGTCTTTCAGTAGCCATGTCAGGGGGTCTTTCAGTAGTCATGTCGGAGGGTCTTTCAGTAGCCATGTCGGAGGGTCTTTCAGTAGCCATGTCGGAGGCTCTTTCAGTAGCTATGTCAGGGGGTCTTTCAGTGGCCATGCCAGGGGGTCTTTCAGTAGCCATGGTGGAGGGTCTTTCAGTAGCCATGTCAGGGGGTTCTTTCAGTAGTCATGGCAGAGGGTCTTTCAGTAGTCATGGCAGAGGGTCTTGCAGTAGCCATGTCGGAGGGGTCTTTCAGTAGCCATGTCGGAGGGTCTTTCAGTAGCCATGTCGGAGGGTCTTTCAGTAGCCATGTCGGAGGGTCTTTCAGTAGCCATGTCAGGGGGTCTTTCAGTAGCATGTCGGAGGGTCTTTCAGTAGTCATGTCGGAGGGTCTTGCAGTAGTCATGTCGGAGGGTCTTTCAGTAGCCATGGCGGAGGTTTTTTCAGTAGTCATGGCGGAGGCTCTTTCAGTAGCCATGTCGGAGGGTCTTTCTTTAGTAGTCATGGCGGAGGCTCTTTCAGTAGCCATGGCGGAGGTTCTTTTCAGTAGTCATGGTGGAGGGTATTTCAGTAGCCATGTCGGAGGCTCTTTCAGTAGCCATGTCGGAGGGTCTTGCAGTAGCCATGGCGGAGGCTCTTTCAGTAGCCACGGACAGCAGGAGGCCCTTAACAGTCCCAGGTTCAGTTAGAAGCCTGATTCAAGAACTACATGCGAGCTGGAACAAAACATTTGAGACCTTAGCAGGATTATTTAAGGCCTACGACGAGGACATTTCCAGTCGAAGACGGCGCCGCTAACCCCGCCAAGTTTGCCCGAGTTTCCGGAGACGATTCAGAGTCAGAACAGGAACACAACAGTGATGTTTTGGAGCTGAGAGAAGATGGGGAACTGGAAGAATTGGAGGGAAAACAGCACGGCTTTTCACGTCGCAGAATAAAAAAGCTGACCAGTCAGAGACAGATCTGACTTTGCTGAAAGAGATAGCTGCTGAATTGAGTGGTGCGGACGAAGCTGTAAGCAAGGAAGTGAGAGAGGCACTGGCAGAAGTTGTTACTGGTCGGTTCACGAACAAACTTGGCCCGGATCTGCAGAAGAAGAAATTTGAAGCCTACAACAGACTGGCAAATTGCCAGAAATTCATTGTCCGACGGTAAATTACAAATTATGGTCAAATTACCGTCAGAGGCCATCCAATACCACCTGAAAATGTAACATATTCTAAGAGTGGTCATCAAGGCGGCGACTACGTGCGTGCGTGCCGCGAACGGATGACTTGATAGCGGCTTGCCCAGTTCAGAGGCCAGTTCTGAAGCTGGTCAGCATTGCACCAGTGTGGTGGCTATTTTGGGTCACGTTTCGCGCGAGATTTTGTTGCGCAGACGCAGTGGTATCAGACCACATGAAAACGAGCAGTTTTCGCGGATCTGTGATGAATCGGTCCCGATCACAGACGTGTGTGAGACCGATCACATCAGCTCCAGTGTAGGCCATTAGCGCAGATACCGCAGAAACGCCCACTACTATCGTGGACAAGGGGGCAGTTCCTACTACTCTGAGTTGGGTCACGCACGTGGTCATTTTGTAGTCCAAAGAAACAGAACAAACAAAGACAGCACTGGTTCCAGCAGAAACGGGGACATTAGAATCCCAGCTTCCAATAGAAGGGGCGAGCTTGGTTCCATCTTTCAAACCTCAGAAACATGAGTTTACTGCTAGGAGATTAAGACAGTTTGAACATGCATGGTCTGAAATCACTTCAGACCCAGAGATGTTAAGCATGATAGCAGGGCTTAAGGTTGAATTTGATTGTCCTGTAGACCAGTTATCCAGGTCATCCTGCACAAAAACAAATGTCGCAAATCAGACAGAGTGCAAGATCATTGATTCAGATGTTCAAAAGTTTATAGCCGAGAAAGTAATTTCCCCTTGTGAGCATTGCCCTGGTGAAGTTTCTCCAGTTTTTTTTTTACCAGGGAAAAGAAAGATGGATCTTATCGCATGGTTTTATATCTAAAAAAGACTCAATTAAAAGTCAGTTATCATCATTTCAAAATGGATACTCTGAACACAGCCCTGACTTTGATAACTCAAGGATGCTTTATGGCCTCAATTGATTTGAAGGATGCCTATTATAGTGTAGCAATCCATGAACAGTGCAGGAAACTACTCAGATTTCAATGGAGGGATCAACTCTTTGAATTCAATGCTTTACCCAGTGGCCTATCATCAACTCCCCATTTGTTCTCAAAGCTGTTGAAGCATGTCTATGCCTCCCTTAGAATGAAAGGCCATGTATCTACGGCGCTTTTGGATGATTCTCTGTTGATTGCACTTACAGACAGCAACTGTATGAGGAATGTTACAGACACCACTGATTGATTGTTTCAAATGTTAGGATTTATCATTCACTCAACCAAGTCGGTTATTCAGCCTACAACAAGAATTCAATGCCTTGGAGTCATCATAGATTCTGTTTCTATGAAAGTCAGTCTTAGCGCTGAAAGCGTTCTCAGCATACTGTCTAGTTGTCGAAAGCTTCTTGATGAGCACAGTCACACAATCTGTGAGGTTGCTCAAGTTAAAGGAAAAATCTGCTTGCTTTGCTGCTGTCAGGTATGGACATCTCTGTTACAGACAGCTTGAGAAAGACGAAAAATTAGCTCTGAAGAGGACCAGAGGTGACTTTGACCAGCTCATGCAGTTGTCTGAAGAGAATAAGGAGGAACTTAAATGGTGGATTGTCATTGCGTCTGATACAGAGTACATGTGCAGTACTGAACCAGATATAGTTGTCACCACTGATGATAGGGGGGGCACATGTTGGGGGGGGAGTGAGTGTGAAGATACAGCTTTAGGTGGACATTGGTTGTCGCATGAAAGGGTCTTTCGTATTAATCATTTCGAATTGAAAGCTCTTTTACTTGCTTTTCAGTCATTTCAGGGAAAGCTGGAAAACAAACATGTCTGGATAATGATAGACAATGCAAAAGCAGTCAGCTGTGTCAGTCGCATAGGAACAAGCCATTCAGATGCTTGTAATAACATCACATTTACTATTTGGTCATGGTGCATTTCTAAGAATATCAGGATCAGTGCAGCGCATATTCCAGGGAAAGCAGAACAGGACAGCTGCCAGGCCACTGACGCTGAGTGGAAACTTGATGAGCAGGCTCTGCAGTCTGCCTTCCAGCACCTCAGGGCTTCTCCAGAAATTGACCTCTTTGCTTCTGGGTTGAACTTTCAAACGTGGCGATACATTTCATACAGGCCGGATCCAGAAGCTGAAGCAATTGATGCTTTTTCCATCTCTTGGGAGCATTTACAGCGGTATGCATTTCGATCTTTCAGCATCATAGGACAGGAGCTGCAGAAGATCCGGAGATACCATGTAGAGGGGGATAATTGTGGACCCAACAGGCAGACACAACTGTGGTTCGCTGTGCTTCAACATCTTCTCTGCTGCCCTCCAGTAGAACTCAGGTGCAGACGCCATCTTCACCTACCCAGCGACCTCAGAGCAGTTCATCCTCTCATTCAGAAACGTCGGCTAAACCTGCTTGTCTACAAGATCTCGGCACAAATTTCTTAACTTCTGGTTTATCAAAAAAAGTCAGTTGCTCTAATCACGGATTCATGGAGATCCAGCACCCGTAAATCCTACAGCACCTACATTCAAAACTGGCAGAAATTTGTAACCAGAAATAAAATCAATACTTTTACTCATGTGCATGTGGCAATTTTTTTTGGGGGGGCAGAACTGTATGCTGCAGGTGCTAGTTATAGTAGAGTTAATCCAGCTAGGGGTGCTGTTTCAGCATACCTTTGTCCTAGTAACGCAGAAACAATAGGTCAACATCCTGTAGTCTGGAAGATTGTCAACGGTATATTCAACAATTGACCGTCACTCCCAAAGTATTGTGACACATAAGATGTAGACACAGTCATTGATACGTTAGCACAGTGGCCAGAAGCAGAACAGCTCAGCTTTCTGAAACTCACACTCAGAACACTAATGTTACTTGCTTTACTCTCTGGTCAGAGAGGTCAGACTCTCCATGGTTTTACTGTTGATGATGTAAAAATCCACGAGTCTAAAATGTGTACTTGTATATTGCTCTCTTTTAAAACAAAACAAAACCAGGGATTCACTTAAAACCTTCAGTCACACCTTGTTTTGAAAACAAGAGATTGTGTCTGGTTACCACTTCCGACAGTATTTGAAAACGACTGACTGCCTGCTTACGAAGTGGGAAAGCACTTTTTATGAGTTACATAAAGCCTTTTACACCAGTGAAAATAGACACCATTTCTCGTTGGATGGAAGATGTGCTGTTTATTTATGGCTGAATAAACATATCGAGGTACTCGGCTCACAGCACTCTGGCTGCTAGTACTTCTGCAGCATTAAGCAGAGGTGTGCCAATAGACAGCACCCTTCAAGCAGGTGGATGGTCAAACAGGAACACTTTTTCAAGATTCTACCACCGGACCATTTAACAGAATGAAGACGGAAATGTTCTACGAAGACTACAATTTTTCCCCAGTCTGTGCTGGACACACTTGTAGACAAAGGGAAACAACTCACAGAGCTGGTAGCCTTTCAGAGCCTGACGTGTTAAGGAATAACGTGTGATCCCCAACGCTAAAATCTCCACATGTCTGACCAATCAGCAGACGAGGAGTAATTTGAAAATTAAACGAGACGTACCTGGAAGTTGACCCATCAGCAAACTTCCATTGAACCCTCCCTTCCGAGTTTGTTCTCGGGGATCACACGTAGCTGAAGTCTGGGGCGCGCGCGGTTTCGTCCTCCACATGTATACCTGTACCCAACAGCATCCTCAAAGCAATCTCCATTAGACTCCAACTTCCAGGTAAGTCTCGTTTAATTTTCAAATCATAATTGAATGACGTCTACTTTTCTTTCGTAGTGGATGATTCTGCGAAATCTTTGTTCTATCCTGACATGCTCTGGTAAAGCCTCTGCTCCTGTATTTCCTCACAGCCCCCTCCTTTCCCCCGTCCCTCTTCCCACTAACTCCCCTCCCTCCTTCCCTATTCCTTCATTCTGTTTGTTTCACTTGCACTAAATGTCTATTCGGTTATATACAGATGTGCTTACAATTTTTAACTCCTTTTTTTGGCCTTGGAGAGTTGGATGTAAAAAAAAAAGCTGTTGTGCTTATTCCGTTATCCTCTGCAAATAAAACTCGTACGTTTGATCTCTCTCTCTCTCTCTCTCTCTCTCTCTCTCTCTCTCTCTCTCTCTCTCTCTCTCTCTCTCTCTCTCTCTCTCTCTAACAGGTGCAATCCAGAGACGCCTTGCAGCAGTAACAAGTGGTGCTGTGATGAATGCTGTGAGAGATCAGATTGTGGATGTAAGTGGGAAGGCGGTTCAACCATAAAAATATATGTATGTGACTGCTAACAGGAGGGAAATAAGTTCAGCGAATCTGTGCGTTTTCCAAATAGATATGTTTAATTTTTGTTTATTTATTCTTCTTTTGTTTGTCTTTTCATCACCCTAAGAAAGCAATATGATCTTTGGTACAAAGAAATGAAATCCGTGGAATAACCCCCCCCCAAATATATGACACTTGAAATGTCCGTTCTGTATTCTTAAAAAAAAAAAAAAAGGGCATCCCAACACCTTTTCCTGTGATCTTGTCGAGTTATTCATGGTCCAAAACCATTTCACTGTAAACTGGCCGAGTTACTTGAAGGTGCGACCCCCTTTTTACTGTGAAATGGCCGAGTTACTTGAAGGTGCGACGCCTTTTTACTGTGAAATGGCCGAGTTACTTGAAGGTGCGACGCCTTTTTACTGTGAAATGGCCGAGTTACTTGAAGGTGCGACGCCTTTTTACTGTGAAATGGCCGAGTTACTTGAAGGTGCGACGCCTTTTTACTGTGAAATGGCCGAGTTACTTGAAGGTGCGACCCCTTTTTACTGTGAAATGGCCGAGTTTCTTCAAGGTGCGGCCCCTTTTTACTGTGAAATGGCCGAGTTCTTCAAGGTGCGGCCCCTTTTTACTGTGAAATGGCCGAGTTACTTCATGGTCCAAGACGCTCTTCTTTGTGACCCTCTTGAGGTGTAGAAGGTACAATGAACACCAACTTCTCTGACTTTTAACAGACACGTTTTCAGTTGAACATGACACATTAAACGAACTGGTTGTAACAGCAACCAGCCTCAGCACAGACATCACCATCAAGTTCACAACTTCGACACAGTCAAGAGAAAAGAAAACTTTGAAAGAATTGGGGAAAAACGCCCCAATCACATTTAAAAGTGAAAGAGCAATTTATGTTCATGTACCAAACTTTCTGACTTCAAATGCAGGATCTTATCAATAACGTGTTTATTGTCTAATGACATCTTTGGGCTTGTGTCAGATCAGGATGTTCTTGTTGCTGTTGTTTTCAGTCAATCGTTTTGTTAGTTTGCTGACATCCGGTTTTCATCACTGGCTTGCTGATCGTATAATAATCAGTACTTTTATATTCTTTATGTCTTGGTCTTATTTCTGAACTGTTTATTGTTCAGCAATTAATTAGGTTACTCGCGTTTACATCTGTCTGGTTCTTATTGGTGCCACGGTTTCTGTGCTTGTGTGGGTTTTGGCTGTTTTTGTATTTTTTTTTCCTCAATAACTCATTTAATTTTTCTGGTTCTTATTACTACCCTGTTTATTGTTGAGGATTTGTTTTTGTTTTTGTTTTTTTTTGTTTGTTTTTTTTGATAACTGCTTCTTACTGTTACCTTGTTTATTGTTCAATGTTCCATTCTTTTAGCATTCCTTAGATTCCATTACATACGATCGGCTGGTCAGTGTGTGATTTGGCAGGTTTAGAGGAAAAAGAAAGTTACTGAATTGAAATAAAAGTTCTTCTGTTCATCATTTTGTTTATTTCTTTGTTTCTTCTGTTCATCATTTTGTTTATTTCTTTGTTCTTCTGTCATCATTTTGTTTATTTCATTGCTTTTGTGTATTTTGTCATCAAAGACGTCCGCAGTGTCGTCAGCATCGACTTGCGCTCGCGCTCACACACACACACACACACACACACACACACACACACACACACACACACACACGAATCCTACGCTGCGTACTATTTTATGTAATTATGTAAGAGTCTGCTGATAATCAGAAGTTCATTGTTTGTCTTAAGGAAATTCAGCGACAGTTCTCTTCACATGAAGTGTTCACACTATGATGATGTTAGGTCCTTGTGTGAAGGCTTTCTTCATCACCACCATCAATACTAAATCACATCCTAATACTGCTTGTTGTAGAACGCCACAGATAATAAAGCTGACAACAACATGTTTCGTGTTTGCTTTTAGAGAGAGAGACAGACAGACAGACAGACAGACAAGAGAGAGAGAGAGAGAGAGAGAGAGAGAGAGAGAGAGAGAGAGAGAGAGAGAGAGAGAGAGAAAGAAATGCATGTTTGTCGTTGTAACTGGTATCTGACGGTGGTAATTGTCTTTGTTTTATTTTCAGTATTTCTAGGGCTGAAATTTCCCAATTCACAATTTGCAGTTAAGATAACTTCAGCAGTACAAACTGTATCCGGAATGTACTATTGAACACAATTTGCAGCTAAGATAATTTCAGCTGTACAAACTGTATACGGAAAAAGGGTCACCACAGCCGCTTAGCTCCGATAGACAATACCAGCGCGCGTGCGTGCGCACACACACACACACACACACGCGCGCGCGCGCGCGCGCGCACGCACACACACACACACATACGCGCGCGCGCGCGCGCGCGCACGCACACACACACAGATGCAAACACACACACACACACACACACACACACACACACACACACACACACACCAAAGAATACGTAGGTTAAGCTTAGCTCCAGAATATCCTTAATAAGAAGTATCTTTATGTAAACACTTACCTCTACATATTTTTGTTTTAAATCCCCCTCTCCCCTCCTCACACACAGAGGCACTCCCACATCTATACATATCAGTAAACTAACAAATAGACTCACACACACACACACACACACACACACACACACACACACACACACACACACACACACTTTGACACTTTGACACTTTGATATTTTATTGTCATTACCAAAGAGATCTTTTGACAAGGGGGGAGAGGTAACGGAACAAAAACATTTCCCTCTTCCTTTCCTGCAAACAAATAGTACACTTAAGACTGACTCGGCCATCCACTCAATCAAATGATGACATTGTATTTTACTGATCTCTTCAACATGCTCGACCAATCACTCAATAAATGATGACATTGTATTTTACTGATCTCTTCAACATGCGATGAATGATAATATTCATTCAGATATCTCTTATAATGTATTATCTTAAATTTCACTACCCATCATCTGTCTAATTTTCAATGCTTCCGCGATGAATTTCGAAACTGATTTAATTACAAGTTCATCATCTGATGATAACACGCCAGCGACATTTTGTCTTTTCGCTATATCTAAACTGGAAAAATGAACAATTTGTCCGCACCTCATTATAAGCTGTACAGTGGAACAGAAAGTGTTCTTCGTCATCAATAATATGTCTACATGCAGGACAGGAGATTCTGTGGATGTTTCACATTCAAACCATCTTTTGTTCGCATTAAAACCTAAAGTTCTCAACCTAAATCTTGCGTGATTTATTCTGTGCCATTTATCTGTTATGACATTGAGAAACTTTTCAGAATGGAACACATTCTTAAATGAGAAAAACCAGCGATATTTTTCTTACTTTCCATATCTGAGTGCCAATTCTGTTTTAAAAGAACAAATAAGCCTGTCTTTGAATTCTGCAATGAACTGTTGCTCATTTCCTACTTCCTGGGTCATCCACACTATTCCAAAACCCTGTTCTGAAAGGACTTTCTTTACTTTATAAGCCCAGTTTTCTTTACCCTTTCCATTTCTAGAAGCATCATGTCATAGGCTTGCCTGCTCAAACGGGACTAGGGTAGCTTCAAGATCTTCAACCAGTACTTAATACATTTCACAAATCTACAAAGGGTATCTGCCCATTTCTCCATATAAAAACGGTGTTGGAATGATGAATAGGTACTTGAAGGAAACGCTTCATAGCATACGTATGTACTTTTTCCATCTGCGAATGTTCATGTAAGCCCCCAATTTCAGCTGCATAAGTAAGAAGAGATTTTATCTGTATCAAACATTTTCCAAAATATACCACAGTCTGTACAATTCAGTTTTCTCAGGGATTTCAGAATTTCAATAGTACCTTTTTTTTCTATTTCATCAGAGATCTTCCTATGCGTAACGGAAAGTTAATTTTGTTATAAATATCATTCCAAGATATTTATATGAATTAACTACTTGAACATCTGCCTTTCCATAAGACCATTTTTCATACACTGATAAGTGGCCACCCATTCTAAAGACCACTATATTCGTCTTATCCAAGTTAACTGATAAACCTAAGCGGTCTGCTTCTTCTTTCAATACATTTAGTTGGTTTTGCAAACCTACAACTGTTCCGGACAGAAGAACAACATCATCAGCATACAGTAGTAAAACTAATTCAACTGCTCCAGGTATCATCTGGATACCATGTCTTCCTTTGCAGGACAAATCCACCGCCAGTTCGTTTATGAAAAAAGAAAACAACTGTGTGGACTTAACAAGCATCCTTGTTTTACCCCATTTGGACAATCAAAATAATCTGAATATTCACTCTTCACACGCACAACCGAATTGTAGACCCCTCTAATAGCCACGTACATGTGCGCGCACGCGCCCGTACATATATGCATGTACAACCATGCGCGCGTGCTCACGCAAAATATATATATATATATATATATATATATATATATATATATATATATATATATATATATATATTCAACCATGCGTGCGCGCACGCAGGACGTACATATCACACACCTATGTGCACACACACACACACACACACACACACACACACACACACACACACACACACAGGTGCACGCGCGCGCGCGCGTTCCTGTGGTCACTGGAAGGCACAGAGTGTGTTGGGCAGCGCCACTTGCTGTGAACTGGAGTCTCGCAGCATGATCCTGAATGGAGTGGGCTTCATGAAGTGACAAAAAAAATGTTGCTAACTTATCGTTTTCTTCGAGCTTATTATCTTATTTACCGCTTTTCTTTAATCCACCGGATGTACTAGTACCATATTTTTTTCCCAAAAAAGCTTTAAAAACTTTCTTCTGGCATTTTTAAACAACAAATAAAATGCTTTACAATACTTTTTCCGCAAAAAGAAAAGACGTCAAAGCTTCTTTACCTTGTTTGTATGTAGTATATTGATTTGGTTTTTGATGACCAAATAATAATTAGTCTCATCTTTCTGTCTTCAACTTTTGATATCAGAAATGAGGCTCGACGATATATTGTTCTCCGAGAATGCCTTACGCAAATGTCTGTGCTTTGACAAAAGATCTCACAACAGCAATGCCTCCTTATCTATTAGGATACAGTGGAAGTTTATGGTTGTTCTTAATTCCGTTACATTTTTCCCACACGTTGAGCACATTTTCGGATTCATTCATTTCAGAATGACGAAAATCAGAAATGACCGAGTGGAGAAGAACCTGAAAGCACGAATGACTGACCGAGAAGAACGTGAAAATGATGACTGACTGACTAAGAAGAACGTGAAAGTGATGACTGACTGACTGGAGGAGAAAGTGAACACAATGACTGACCGACTGGAGGAGAAAGTGAACACAATGACCGACTGGAGGAGAAAGTGAACACAATGACTGACTGGAGGAGAAAGTGAACACAATGACTGGAGGAGAAAGTGAACACAATGACTGGAGGAGAAAGTGAACACAATGACTGACTGGAGGAGAAAGTGAACACAATGACTGACCGACTGGAGGAGAAAGTGAACACAATGACTGACCGACTGGAGGAGAAAGTGAACATGATGACTGGAGGAGAAAGTGAACACAAATGACTGACTGGAGGAGAAAGTGAACACAATGACTGACCGACTGGAGGAGAAGAAAGTGAACACAATGACTGACTGGAGGAGAAAGTGAACACAATGACTGACTGGAGGAGAAAAGTGAACACAATGACTGACTGGAGGAGAAGTGAACACAATGACTGACTGGAGGAGAAAATGAACACAATGACTGACTGGAGGAGAAAGTGAACACATGATGACTGGAGGAGAAAGTGAACACAATGATGACTGGAGGAGAAAGGGAACACAATGACCGACTGGAGGAGAAAGTGAACACAATGACTGACCGACTGGAGGAGAAAGTGAACACAATGACTGATTGGAGGAGAAAGTGAACACAATGACTGGAGGAGAAAGTGAACACAATGACTGACCGACTGGAGGAGAAAGTGAACACAATGACTGGAGGAGAAATTGAACACAATGACTGACTGGAGGAGAAAGTGAACACAAATGACTGACTGGAGGAGAAAGTGAACACAATGACTGACTGGAGGAGAAATTGAACACAATGATGACTGGAGGAGAAAGTGAACACAATGACTGACTGGAGGAGAAAGTGAACACAATGACTGACTGGAGGAGAAAGTGAACACAATGACTGACTGGAGGAGAAAGTGAACACAATGACTGACTGGAGGAGAAAGTGAACACAATGACTGACCGACTGGAGGAGAAAGTGAACACAATGACCGACTGGAGGAGTGAAGTGAACACAATGACTGACTGGAGGAGAAAGGGAACACAATGAATGACCGACTGGAGAGAAAGGGGAACACATGATGACTGGAGGAGGAGAAAGTGAACACAATGACCGACTGGAGGAGAAAGTGAACACAATGACTGACTGGAGGAGAAAGTGAACACAATGACTGGAGGAGAAAGTGAACACAATGACTGACTGGAGGAGAAAGGGAACACAATGACCGACTGACGGCACCAGAGCGTCACAATGATGAACGGGACGTGGAGATATGAGAGAATGATAAGAAAAGGGAAAGGGAAAACGATGAATAAATTATGAGAAAAGGAGAGAGAATATGAAAGTGGGATGGAAATAGCACGAGAGAAATAATGAAAAACAATTCGGACGAGATGATAAGAACGTAAGAACACATCAACGGACGGGATATAAACGGTACGTAAGAATAGTGAAGGAAGTATGAAAGGAGAAAAACGTGAATGATAAATGACAGACAATTATGAATGAGAAGTGGGATGAGATGACATCATATCCATGAAGGAGAGGCGAAGAGGAGAATGTGAAAATGGTGCAGGTGGACAGGACAGCAGCATGAGATTGACCAGAGAAGGATTCAGGAGAGGTAAAAAAGCGAGACGGCAGCATAAAGTAATTACATCTGGGATTGACAAGCGAAGGGTTCAGAAGAAGTGACAAGCGAGAGGGCAGCATGAAAGTGATAGATTACATCAAAATACCAGAGAGCGTGAGAACGATCCAGCTATGGACAAACTGGTGGGGGAAATGAAACGAGAGAACAATACCCTTTTCGCGAAGTGTTAAGAACAGGTAAAAATGATGAACAGGGACGGGACAAGTAAAGAGGAAAAGAGGAACGAACGTCAGGGAGATGAACTGCAGAAAAGTAAGACATTGTCAGAATCATCCAGTACGGGAAGAAATTGATGAAGTGATGACGAGAATGATGAATGTTACCCGCAGTGAGGAGAGAGGAAGCGCGGAATAAGACATAATGAAGAGACAGGAACGTGCAATTAATGAATAATGGACGGGGGGAGAACATGAGATAATTCAGTGATGGACAGGACTGGAAGTAATGAACGACAGACGGGATTAGCAGAATGACAGGACGTTAGCGAAAGGAATGGTTCATGAAGAACAAGAACAAGAGAACGGTGACGAAGGAAGGAAGGAGGAAGGAATATGGATAACAGATGCTATGACAACAAGAAACAGTAAAGACTATGACTGACTGACAAGAACGAGAATATGCTGAATGATCGACGGGGACTAGAGCATAATTAGTATGAATGGATTGAAAAAAGAGCGAGAGAATGACGAAAGAGAGACAAAAAGGGGAAGAGAAAAGGGGTGAATAACGGACAGAAGAAAAAGAATGGGGAAAGACAGGAGAAAAGAACGCCATTACATGAAAGGGAGATGGGAGAAGAAGGTGAAAATGATGACAAAGTAATCGGAAACTAAACGCGAGAGTGAGGAAAGGCAGTTGGATGAGCAGGCAAGAACTGGAGGGTGGCGCATTTGGCCCCGTTTGGAAGACAACAGGCAAACGCCAAATTGATAATAGGAAGGACAAAAGGACATGAGATGACAAATGATCGAGATTATCAAAGCGTCAGAATCATGAATGAGGGGCGGGACGAACAGACAAAATGGTATCTATAAACGAGAGGTGGAAAGAAGAATGTGAGAATACAAATGATGTATGAAAGGTGGCGGAGAGAGTTGTGGATGGGAAAATAACGTGAGAACGAAGGAGGACGGGATAAGAAGAAAAAGAAGAGAGGAGTGTGAGACCTATGGATTCATGAACACTGGGACAGCGTTGGAATGGTGCAGTGATGGTCAGAACAAATAAAAGGAAACAAGGGGATTATGTCTGTTTACAAACTGAGAAAACGAGGAGGTCATAAACGATGAATGGAACCTAGATGACAGAAGAGAGATAAGAGGGGAAGAAGATGGGAATCACGGAGTACACGAAAAAACCGGACATCGTCCAAAGATGAAAGGAATGAGAAGGGAAGGGAACGAGAGAATAGCGAATGCTGGGCGCGATCAGAAAAGAAAAACGAGAGAGACTGACGAATGACAGGCGAAATCAGAGAGGAGAAGGTGGGGCTGGTGAATGACGAACGTGATGAAGAGACTAACGCAGCAATGAATGCTGGAGGAAAGGAAATGTGATAAAGATAAATGTTGGACCTGGGGAAAAGTTGTGAATGATGAAGGTTGGACGGGGAAGACGTGAGAATAAAGCGGTGAGGAGAGGGGGGAAACGTGAGAATGATGAAGGTTGGACGGGGAAGACGTGAGAAATAAAGCGGTAGGAGGGGGGAAACGTGAGAATGATGAAGGTTGGACGGGGAAACGTGAGAATAAAGCGGTAGGACAGAGGGGGAAACGTGAAACGTGAGAATGATGAAGGTTGGACGGGGAAGACGTGAGAATAAAGCGGTGAGGGAGAGGGGGGAAACGTGTGAATGATGATGAAGGTTGGACAAGGAAGACGTGAGAATAAAGCGGTGAGGAGAGGGGGGAAACGTGAGAATGATGAAGGTTGGACGGGGAAGACGTGAGAATAAAGCGGTGAGGAGGGGGGGGAAACGTGAGAATGATGAAGGTTTGACGGGGAAGACGTGAGAATAAAGCGGTAGGAAGGACAGCGGGGGAAACGTGAGAATGATGAAGGTTGGACGGGGAAGACGTGAGAATAAAGCGGTAGGACAGCGGGGAAACGTGAGAATGATGAAGGTTGGACGGGGAAGACGTGAGAATAAAAGGGTAGGAAGCGGGGGACAGAGGACGGGGAAACGTGAGAATGATGAAGGTTGGACGGGGGGGAAACGTGAGAATGATGAAGGTTGGACGGGGGAAGACGTGAGAATGATGAAGGTTGGGGGGGGGGAAACGTGAGAATGATGAAGGTTGGACGGGGAAGACGTGAGAATGATGAAGGTTGGACGGGGAAACGGGAAAACGTGATGATGATGAAGGTTGGACGGGGAAGACGTGAGAATGATGAAGGTTGGACGGGGAAACGTGAGAATGATGAAGGTTGGACGGGGGAAACGTGAGAATGATGAAAGTTGGACGGGGGAAACGTGAGAATGATGAAAGTTGGACAGGGGAAACGTGAGAATGATGAAGGTTGGACGGGGAAGACGTGAGAATGATGAAGGTTGGACGGGGAAACGTGAGAATGATGAAGGTTGGACGGGGAAGACGTGAGAATGATGAAGGTTGGACGGGGAAGACGTGAGAATAAAGCGGTGTGGGGAGAGGGGGGGAAACGTGAGAATGATGAAGGTTGGACGGGGAAGACGTGAGAATAAAAGCGGTGAGGAGAGAGGGGGGAAACGTGAGAATGATGAAGGTTGGACGGGGAAACGTGAGAATAAAGCGGTGAGGAGAGGGGGGAAACGTGAGAATGATGAAGTGGACGGGTTGGACGGGGAAACGTGAGAATAAAGCGGTGAGGAGAGGGGGGGGGAAACGTGAGAATGATGAACGTTTGACGGGGAAGACGTGAGAATAAAGCGGTAGGACAGCGGGGAAAAACGTGAGAATGATGAAGGTTGGACGGGGGGAAGACGTGAGAAATAAAGCGGTAGGACAGCAGGGGGGAAATGTGAGAATGATGAAGGTTGGACGGGGAAGATGTGAGAATAAAGCGGTAGGACAGCGGGGGGGAAACGTGAGAATGATGAAAGTTGGACGGGGAAGACGTGAGAATAAAGCGGTGAGGAGAGGGGGGAAACGTGAGAATGATGAAAGTTGGACGGGGAAGACGTGAGAATAAAGCGGTGAGGAGAGGGGGGAAACGTGAGAATGATGAAGGTTGGACGGGGAAGACGTGAGAATAAAGCGGTAGGACAGCGGGGAAACGTGAGAATGATGAAGGTTGGACGGGGAAGACGTGAGAATAAAGCGGTAGGACAGCGGGGAAACGTGAGAATGATGAAGGTTGGACGGGGAGAAGACGTGAGAAATAAAGCGGTGAGGAGAGGGGGGAACGTGAGAATGATGAATGTCTGCATAGGGGAAAACACGAGAGTGAAGAATGTTGAACAGCCGGGGATGGGGGGGGGGGGGGGGGGGGGCTGAGAATGAATAATGCTGGATTGTAGAAATATGTATAAATGGTGAGAATGGGACTGCAGGAAGAGGTGAGAAGGATGACTTATGGGGTAGGGTTATACATGCGAATGGTGAATGTTGGACGGGAGTGTGTGTGTGTGTGTGTGTGTGTGTGTGTGTGTGTGTGTGTGTGTGTGTGTGTGTGTGTGTGTGTGTGTGTGTGTGTGTGTGTGTGGGGTGAGTGTGTGTGTGTGTGTGAGTGTATGAGAGAGAGAGAGAGAGAGAGAGAGAGAGAGTGTGTGTGTGTGTGTGTGTGTGTGTGTGTGTGTGTGTGTGTGTGTGTGTGTGTGTGTGTGTGTGTGCGTATGAGTGTGTGTGTGTGTGTGTATGTGTGTGTGTGTGTGTGTGTGTGTGTGTGTGTGTGTGTGTGTGAGTGTGTGTGTGTGTGTGTGTGTGTGTGTGTGTGTGTGTGTGTGTGTGTGTGTGTGTGTGTGTGTGTGTGTGTGTGTGTGTGATGAGTGTGTGTGTGTGTGTGTGAGTGTGTGTGTGTGTGTGTGTGTGTGTGTGTGGTGTGTGTGTGTGTGTGTGTGTGTGTGAGTGTGAGTGTGTGTGCGTGTGTGCGTGCGTGCGTGCGTGCGTGCGTGCGTGCGCGCGCGCGCGCGCGCGTGTGTGAAGGAAAAGGAAGAAGGATGGGTGGGTGGGTTTAAAATAAATATTGGACTGGGGGAAAACGAGAGAATGACCAATGTTGGACTGGGGGGAAAACGAGAGATGATGACCAATGTTGGGAACGGGGGGGTTGGACTGGGGGAGAATGGGGAATGACCAATGTTGGACTGGGGGAAAAGGGGGACCAATGTTGGGGGAGAATGACCAATGTTGGACTGGGGGGACCAATGTTGGAAAACGGGAGAATGACCAATGTTGGGGGGGGGGGGAAAACGGGAGAATGGGGGAATGTTGGACTGGGGGGAAAATGGGGGAGAATGACCAATGTTGGACTGGGGGGAAAACGAGGAGAATGACCCAATGTTGGACTGGGGGGAAAAACGGGAGAATGACCAATGTTGGACGGGGGGAAAAAACGGGAGAATGACCAATGTTGACTGGGGGGAAAACGGGAGAATGACCAATGTTGGACTGGGGGAAAACGGGAGAATGACCAATGTGTTGGACGGGGGGGAAAACGGGAGAGAATGACCAATGTTGGACTGGGGGGGGGGAAAACGTGTGTGGAGAAATGACCAATGTTGGGGGGGGGGAAAACGGGAGAATGACCAATGTTGGACTGGGGGGTGTGTGTGAGAAGAATGACCAATGTTGGGTGTGGGGGGGAAAACGAGAGAATGACCAATGTTGGGGGGGGGGGAAAACGGGGGAGAATGACCAATGTTGGACTGGGGGGGGGGGTTGGGGGGAAAACGGGTGGGGGGTGTGACCAATGGTGTGGGACGGGGGGAAAAGGTGAAAACAATAAATGTAGAACTGGGGGTGGGTGGTGAAAACAATAAATGTAGAACTGGGGAAAGGTGGAAACAATAAATGTAGGGGGGGGGAAACGTGAAAATGGGGATGTTGGACTCGGGGGGGGGGGGGGGGGGGGGGGGGGGGGGGGGGGGAGGGGCGAGAACAGTGAATACTGGACTGGAGGAAAGGTGAAAACAATAAATGTAGAACTGGGGAAACGTGAAAATGGGGATGTTGGACTCGAGGGGAGGGGCGAGAAGAATGAATACTGGACTGGGGGACTGGAGGGGGGTGGGGGGAGATGCGAGAATGGTGAATGATGGAGGGATGGTGAATGATGGACGGGAAAGAGACGGAGAATGATGAAAGTTGGACAGGAGGGGGAAGAGTAGAACGCAGGAAAGATGACTGATAGGTGGAAGGGTGGCGCGACACTGATGAACGAAAGACGGATGAGGAAAGCGAAGGAAAGAGAAAAGCGTGAGGTTGATGGCTGAATAAAAACACAGCATAACGACAGAGTAGTAGTCATGAACATAATCAGCACAGAATGAGGCGAAATGAGAGGCGGGAACGCGATAATAATGAATGGCCGACACACGATGAGACGAAGAGACGATAAAAATGCGGAGTGTAGGACGGCGGCAGAACATGCCAACAGTAAAGGAAGAACAGATGAGGAGAAGAGAACATGAACATGAGAACAGAGAGACGGAACGGTAACTGGGGACGCGAGAAGGACGAATGATGGACGAGGGAAGAAAAGTAGAACAAAGATTAATGGATGGGAGAAGAGCACGTGAAACTGATGAATAACATCTGGAGGAAGACAAAAGAGTTTTAAAGCAAGGACGGACGGAGGAGAGAAGAACAAAAGAATGATAAATGATGGGCCGGATAGAAGGGGGGGGAACTGGACGGAGCTGAATATGGTACGTCCATCCTACTGTACAATACCGCCGAAAGAAAAGTAAAGGGGGTTACAATGGAAATGCCTGTATTGCAAGTTCGTAGCACTGCAGAAGAACAGGTCAGCATGCATGAAAGGAACTGTTTGTGGCAGAGAAGAATGAAAGAGGAGAGGGTGGAAGCACTGCAGAAGAAACAGGTCAGCATGCATGAAAGGAACTGTTTGTAGCAGAGAAGAATGAAAGAGGAGAGGGTAGGAGCAGTGCAGAAGAACAGGTCAGCATGCATGAAAGGAACTGTTTGTAGCAGAGCAGAATGAAAGAGGAGAGGGTGAGAGCACTGCAGAAGAACAGGTCAGCATGCATGAAAGGAACTGTTTGTAGCAGAGCAGAATGAAAGAGAGGAGAGGGTGGGAGACTGCAAGACTTCAAAGGGTGGGGCTGTAGCGAGAGAAAGACCAAATGTGGCATAACATAATGGGGAATATGGAATCATTAACAATGTATGACAGGGGGTATGGGCGGTTGTGGGAGGGCTAAAGAACGAAAGGAAGGTGGAGAAACTGTAGGGCCTCAAGTTAAAAGCCGTGAAATATTCAGAAAAGACAACTGCGGTGGAAAAGCAATAAAATGCCACTGAACAGAGATGGAAAAACTGGTGGTGGTGTGTCCAAGCCTCTCAGCATGTCCACACAAGATGTTGATACAATAAAGTGAAGGGTCTGCGGAGAACATCAAGGAGTGCACTTGGCAAGCAGGGAGTGGACAGAAAACTGGACTGAAAAAGTGCAATACCCTGGTGTGAAAGAATGCAAGTGACAAGCACAGGAACTTACATAAATAAAACAAAGTGTTGAGATGAGCATCAGAAAATGCTATATGCGTGGGGATAGGGGCAAAGGTGGGGTATCTAGAAACACAAGTCAAGTAAACTTCTTATGATACATTTGAGAAATTAATTAATTACCATATAAATGGTATGTCTGAATAGATACATTTTAAGTGGAGCAGACGTAAACCACATCAGGGCTGTAAGCATATATTTTTTTTTTTAATGCCAGTTGATATGAAGACAGAGACTCAAAACTTGTATGGATAAAGTAAATTGATAAAAAGGCCAAGATTCTTTAATTTACGTGATTCGGCATAGTTGCTTCAGGAATCCCAACCCCACCCCTTCCATCAATACTCGTATCTACCGCATGAAATAGTAAGCTTACAGTACAGCACTCAGTCCATTACAAGACCAGTTCATATACACCTGCAGCCTCATGTCTTGATGTTCTGATGGTCTCGGTGTAATGTTGCATAAACCCTCCACCATCCCTCTCATTCCCTCCATCCCCCACCCCTCTGACCGGCCTTACTGTCGCGGTTATCACGTCTGCCTTACCACCTTGGCGAGTGCCCACGCTCTACCCGAGTAATGACGTCACTCCGAACACGGATCGGTTGTCACTTCTCTGCGCATGGTCTATACTGACACACCTTTAATACCAGTTTGACAGATGCGCGAGAAATCTCAGCAACGAAATACAGTTGAATACTACTAGCGGTATCACAAGAGAAATCGCAGCAATGAAAAACTGTTGAATACTGAGGGCGGTGTCACAAGCGAAGAGTTTCACGTAACGGCAACAAAGTAACATTGAGCTGCACCTTGGTTACACTCAGAAAGAAAGAACAGCACAAAGCCTGGAGAACTCGGAAACAAAGGCTAACTCAGCCTGGAGCAGAAAACTGGTCACTGAAAACAAAAAAGAAGAGAAAACATACGGTGCTGACGACCTCCAGAAACGAAACGGTGAATCAGGGGGCAGTGACATGGCAGCCTGTCTCTTGACCTATGGTACAGGGTGCTAAACGAAGTAACCTTTAAGCAAGAATACCACGCAAGAAGTGAACATAGCACGTGGAACGTAGAAAGGAGAAAACGGTCAGAGAACTGTGTGTGTGTGGTGTGGTGTGGTGGTGTGGTGTGTGTGTGGATGTGGTGTGTGTGTGTGTGTATGTGCACGCACACGCACCCGTGTTTGATCAATTTCAGTTGAAAGAGGAAACCATCTTTTACAAACATTAAAAAGCAGCTCCAAACATCATCGGACTTTGGATGGCTGGACACAGACGAAGGTCGGTCTGGTCAGACTGTGCTCGTCCGGATGTGTGGCGAAACAACAGTCTTGGCATGCCGGCTCCACAACCACCCAGACAGCAATGTCAGCGCTCTGAGGAGAACTAAATGAATCAACGCTGAAATCGTTATCAAAAAACAGCACTGAAATGGCAGTATCGGAGATGCGCACGGACAATGTTTCAGGCAGAGCTCCAGCAGACCACAGAGAG
>JADBJO010009152.1:47500-52500 GCA_016801955.1 Conus betulinus
TCCATGTTACACAGATGGTAAACACGGTGCTGGGTGTCCATGGGAGGTCTCCATGTTACACAGATGGTAACACGGTGCTAGGTGTGCATGGGAGGTCTCCATGTTACACAGATGGTAACACGGTGCTAGGTGTGCATGGGAGGTCTCCATGTTACACAGATGGTAACACGGTGCTAGGTGTGCGCGAAGTAAGCAACATGTGCCAAATGTGAACTGATCATCTCACACCGAAAGCAACATGGTGCCAAATGTGAACTGATTATCTCACACCGAAAGCAACATGGTGCAAATGTGAACTGATTATCTCACACCGAAAGTAACATGGTGCCAAACGTGAACTGATTATCTCACACCGAAAGTATCATGGTGCCAAATGTGAACTGATTATCTCACACCGAAAGTAACATGGTGCCAAACGTGAACTGATTATCTCACACCGAAAGTAACATGGTGCTCAATGTGAACGGATATTATACACCGAAATTAACATTGTAACAAATATGAACGGATATCCTACACCGAAAGTAACATCTTAACAAATATGAACGGATACCCTACACTAAAAATAATATGATGCCAGATATGAACGAATATCTTACACAGAAAATAACATGGTACCAAGTAAGAATGGATATCCTACCCAAAAAATAACATGGTGCTAAATATGAACGGATACCCCACACCACCGAAAAGAGTATGGTGCCAGATATGAACGGATACCCTACATCGAAAACAACAAGGTGCCTGGTTGGCCCCAGCAGTGATGCAACATGCTCGCAGTTTGAAGTTCCAATCGACATAAAAATTGTCATTTTTTCACCGCCCATTTTAATGCGCTGTTCTCCTCCTTTCCCGTGCTCCACCTTCCCCGCCCCACACATGCAAGCTGAAATAGATATCCTCATCTGTCACTACGTTAAGGCGCATGTTGTTATTACATCTGAATATGTCTATCCAAACACCTACTATGAGTAGATAGCCCTAATATAGCCAACGTACCAGTCTGAACAACTACTGGGGGAAAAAATTAACAGGCCCGAATTGGTCAGTGCAACTATCCAAACAAGTATACACAGTGGACAGCCCTGAAATCGCAAACTGCAAGGAAGATAAATGACAACATTGTGAAGAAGGCAATGACAAACAGCAACATCCAGATTGAAAGAAAAGATGGGTAAGGACATCATGGAAAAAGAAAGATACGAGGCCATGAGAAGAAACGAAAGGTCGATAAGGAAACCAAAAAAACAAGTAAAAATGGATTATTGAAACCATACCAAACGGGAGGGGGTGGGGGAGGGGGGGTCATCCTGAGTGTGGAAAGACAGATGATGACATCATAAGAAAGGAAAGGAAAGAGAAAGATAACCCGAATGTGCCTCTTAGACAGAAGGTAAAATACAAAGGACATCATAACTAGCAAAGATAGTGAGAAAGGACGGATGGAAGTAGACATCATGAGAAAGGAAAGATTGCTGTGGACATCAACAGAAAGGGAGATGAATGTGGACATCGTGAGATAGGAAAGACGGAGATGGACACCCTGAGAAAAACTAAACAAGGGTGAGGACATTATGAAATGTACAGATGATGAGGACATTATGAAATGTACAGATGAGGACAGGACATTATGAAATGTACAGATGGATGAGGACAGGACATTATGAAATGTACAGATGGATGAGGACAGGACATTATGAAATGTACAGATGAGGACAGGCCATTATGAAATGTACAGATGGATGAGGACATTATGAAATGTACAGATGGATGAGGACAGGATATTATGAAATGTACAGATGGATGAGGACAGGACATTATGAAATGTACAGATGGATGAGGACAGGACATTATGAAATGTACAGATGGATGAGGACAGGACATTATGAAATGTACAGATGGATGAGGACATTATGAAATGTACAGATGGATGAGGACAGGACATTATGAAATGTACAGATGGATGAGGACAGGACATTATGAAATGTACAGATGGATGAGGACATTATGAAATGTACAGATGGATGAGGACAGGCCATTATGAAATGTACAGATGGATGAGGACAGGACATTATGAAATGTACAGATGGATGAGGACAGGAAATTATGAAATGTGCAGATGGATGAGGACAGGACATTGTGAAATGTACAGATGGATGAGGACAGGACATCATGAAATGTACAGATGGATGAGGACAGGCCATTATGAAATGTATAGGTGAGGACAGGACATTGTGAAATGTACAGATGAGGACAGGACATTGTGAAATGTACAGATGGATGAGGGCAGGACATTATGAAATGTACAGATGGATGAGGACAGGACATTATGAAATGTACAGATGGATGAGGACAGGCCATTATGAAATGTACAGATGGATGAGGACAGGACATTATGAAATGTACAGATGAGGACAGGACATTATGAAATGTACAGATGAGGACAGGACATTATGAAATGTACAGATGTGAGGACAGGACATTATGAAATGTACAGATGGATGAGGACACCTGGACAACGGGAAGCTGGCTGGATCTGGACATGATGAGAATAGAAAGATAGATTAGGACATCACGAGAAATGAAAGATAAGAAAGAAATTATGGGTGTGGACTTCATGAGAAAGGAAGGATCAGTGTGGACATCGTGAGACAGAATGATGATCGTGGACATCATAAGAAAGGAAAGATGGATGAGGACACTATCAGAAAGGAAAGATGGGTGTGGACATCGTGAGAAAGAAAAGATGGGTGTGGACATCGTGAGAAAGGAAGATGGGTGTGGACATCGTGAGACAGGAGAGATTAACGAGGACATCATGAGAAAGGCACAAAGGTGCTGACATCATGAAACGGAAGCATGAGTGTGGACTTCCTTAGAAAGTACAGATTACGTTCCACATCATGATGAAGGAAAGATTGAAGTGGATGTAAAGAGAATGAAAACATGGACGTGTATATCACAGGAAAGGAAAGATGGCCGTAGACCTCAGGAGACAGAAAAGGTTGAAAAGGACATTGTGAGAAAGGAGAGATGGATGAGGACACAATGAGAGATATGAAAGATATATTACGACACATGAGAAAGAAAGGATGAGTGAGGACATTATGAGAAAGGAAAGATGGATGAGAACACAATGAGATATGAAAGATATATTACGACACAATGAGAAAGAAAGGATGAGTGAGGACATTATGAGAAAGGAAAGATGGATGAGGACACAATGAGATATGAAAGATATATTACGACACAATGAGAAAGAAAGGATGAATGAGGACATTATGAGAAAGGAGAGATGAATGTTTCCATTATGGAAAAGAATATATGAATGAATGAAGACATCATGAGAAGCGAACAATGGGGTGAAGACATGGTGAGGAAACGAAGGATGGGAACATGGCCAGCAAGGACTATGGGGACACTGTCAGAAAGGCCAGTGATGATGAGGACACTGTGAGAAAGGCCGGTGATGATGGGGACACTGTGAGAAAGGCCAGTGACGATGGGGACACTGTGAGAACTGTGAGAAAGGCCAGTGATGATAGGGACACTGTGAGGACACTGTAACACTGTGAGAAACACTGTGAGAAAGGCCAGTGATGATAGGGACACTGTGAGAAAGGCCAGTGATGATGACACTGTGAGAAACTGTGATGACACTGTAAGGGCAGTGATGATGGGGACACTGTGAGAAAGGCCAGTGATGACATGGGGACACTGTGAGAAAGGGCCAGTGATGATAGGGACACTGTGAGAAAGGCCAGTGATGATGATGACACTGTAAGGGCAGTGATGATGGGGACACTGTGAGAAAGGCCGGTGATGATGGGGACACTGTAAAGGCCAGTGATGATGATGGGGACACTGTGAGAAAGGCCAGTGATGATGGGGACACTGTGAGAAAGGCCAGTGATGATGAGGACACTGTAAGGGCAGTGATGATGAGGACACTGTGAGAAAGGCCGGTGATGATGGGGACACTGTGAGAAAGGCCAGTGATGATGGGGACACTGTGAGAAAGGCCAGTGATGATGGGGACACTGTGAGAAAGGCCGGTGATGCCAGTGATGAGATGGGCAGTGAATGGGGGACACTGTGAGAAAGGCCAGTGATGATGGGGACACTGTGATAAAGGCCAGTGATGATGGGGACACTGTGAGAAAGGCCGGCCGGTGATGATGATGGGGACACTGTGAGAAAGGCCAGTGATGATGGGGACACTGTGAGACAGGCCAGTGATGATGGGGACACTGTAAGGCCAGTGATGATGGGGACACTGTGAGATGGGGGCCTGTGATGATGGGGACACTGTGAGAAAGGCCAGTGATGATGGGGACACTGTGAGAAAGGCCAGTGATGATGGGGACACTGTGAGAAAGGCAGTGATGATGGGGACACTGTAAGGCCAGTGATGATGGGGACACTGTGAGAAAGGCCAGTGATGATGGGGACACTGTGAGAAAGGCCAGTTGATGATGGGACACTGTGAGAAAGGCCGGTGATGATGGGGACATTGTGAGAAAGGCCGGTGTGATGACATCTTTAGAAAAAAAAAAGGACGAAGATTGGAAAGGAAAGGAAGAATAAAGAGGAAGATGTTCGTTCGTAGTCCTCTGCTGTCTATGGTAAAGAACGTGATGGCGTCAGAGATCCATTGAGCATTTATTGATGCAGTAAACACCAACAACGTTCTTAAATGCTTTGTGAGCACACAATGCCATGAGAATTCAATACAGTACAGCAGGTTTAATATGTAATAAGTTGAAGCTCTTTTACAGAAGAATCCGGTAGAAAACGAATTATTTCCAACAAATACTTCTTTTCCTTTTCCCAGTTTGATTTCATGTCCCTGCTGTCTTCGCAGACAACATGTCTGACAGGGGGGAGAGGTGGAAGTTTTGCCAAAAGGGATCTTGCAGTTTCCGAGCCTTTTTTTTTTGTTCATGACAAGAAGCTGCTCATAAATGAAGTGCCAACGTTTTACTTTTTCGCCGGCGAGG
>JADBJO010009152.1:55000-87027 GCA_016801955.1 Conus betulinus
CCTCTGGTATTTGAAGCCTTCCCCGAAGATGGGGTCTGGCTGCCTTAATGGCGGGATAAAAAAAAAAACGGTCATACACTCAAAACTCCACTCCCTTTGTTGGGTAGATGGAATTTATCCCTGCATGTCTATACAGGGAGTGTCCGCAGGAGTTTTTAGCCTGCGTACGCAGAAGATGAAGAAGATTTTTTTTTTAAATAAGGTCATGGTAAAAAAGAGTCCCTCACTACCTCACCAACGCTTTTACGAGAATTTGGATACCCCCCCCCCCCCCTCCTCTCCCTCCCTCTGATTTCCCGCTTTTTTTTTCAAATGAAGATCTCTTTCTTACCCCCCCCCCCCCCCCCCCCCCCCCCCCATTCCCCGCTAACCCCCCCCCCCCCCCCCCCCCCCCCCCCCATTGCCCGGTTTTCATGACAATTCAGAAGATAAGTCCCTCTTCATTCCTCTCACACCCAACACTCCCCCCCCCCCCCCCCCACACACACACAAAGCTTTTTATGAAAATACGTCAATCCCCCCCCCCTTCCCGTTTCTTCCTGAGTTTTACACATTGTTAGAAGATGAACCACCTCTAACCCTCCTCCCAGTTTTAGTCACACTTTGAGGACTCCTGTAATGTTGTCGCGGTTTCAGTCCAACCATTTATGAGGAAAAAGATCTTAATGTTACTCAGTATTAAAATGCAGGTCATGTTTGGTATGATCCATGTAGACTGTAGAGCTGCTTATTGTCTAACATCGTCTGAGATGGACAGACGTGAAACACATCACCTCACTGAACTTCCTCATTCATTCTGCAGATCACATAGGTATTTTGTGAGTGTTAGTAGAGATTGCATAGCTGCTTATTGTTGTACATTGTCTATGATGGACAGACGTAAAATAAATAACTGAACTTTCTTAATTTTGTGCACATCACCGAGATATTCAGAAAGAGATATTCAGAGAGAGAGAGAGAGAGAGAGAGAGAGAGAGAGAGAGAGAGAGAGAGAGAGAGAGAGAGTTTATTGTACATCAGTCATAGGCCATAATACAAACACAAAATGAGGGGTGGCGGGGAGATGGGAAAGGAGAATGGAGGTGTGGGGGACAGGGGATTATAAAGAAAATCAAGCAAAAAACACCCAGCTCCATCAGTAACAAAATATACACACAGCTCATTCATTATCGTTTACGTGGTCAACTTCGAGAAACTGTTCACGCACATTAGTAGCATGGAAAATACAATAGGTTAGGTACTGACAGTTTGTCCTTCTCACACTGCTCGGAGTAACGATAGCAAGGCATTGCTGAGATTTGTTGTAAGAACTTCTTTCTGAGATCAGTGTGTAAAGGACATTCAAATAAGACGTGATTTTTCATCCTCCATTTTTGAAGCACATGCCACACAGTTTCGGTCAGATGGACAGTTGCTAAATCTATGCAAATTATTATTTAGAGGAAGTGTACTGAAATCGATTTGTGACATAGCTACTCTAAAACATGCGTGTCCATAAACAAAATGTATTTTTCTTTTTTTTTCGAAGATAGTTTTGAAAGACCTGTATGATTCATACCTGTCCTTATCTCCAATAGTACCCGACCATTCTTGAATAAACATATCAATGAGTCTTTGTTTAAATATTTTTACAAATGCACTGGGCGTTACCAACCGACTGGCAAAGCCATACATAAGAGAATCCTATTTCACATCAAACGTGTCTAATCTTACTCACCCAACAGTCTTTTCCCTCTGTATCTAAAGAAAGAAGCATCTGTCAGCTTGTTTCGGAATTTTGTATTGTTCCATATCCAACAGTCGTATCCAGTACCTAACACAGTTAACATAGGAAGTAACAAATATAGGATATCTGCCTAAGTCTCCATATACCAATTTGTTTGGTGTTCGACTAGGGACCCCTAAAAATCTTTGACATGCCATTAGGTGGACCTTTTTTCTAAGCTATCGAGCCTCGGATATCCCCATATTTCAGACGAATACAATAATATTGATTTTATTTTTGCATCAAATATCGTAAAATATGTATTGGCAGTCGATTTCGTTGTATTTGTTGAAAGCTCTATTCAGAAAGAAAACTGCTTTTTTTTCCCCTTGGTTGCTAAATGGTCTGTACCTTTTTTTGTGACTCAGTTTTGTAGAAAAATTGTAACCCAGATAGCAGTAACTGTTTACAACTTCTAGTTGTGCCCCATCATAAAACCATTGCTCGTGTTTTGCCAGAAAACCACCTTTTCTAAATACCATTATTTTTGTTTTGTCTTTGTTTACATTAAGTGTCATATTGTCGCAGCATGATTTTAAACAGTTCAATTGATTTTGTAAACCTACGGGTGTCGTTGAAATTAAAACCACATCGTCTGCAAAAAGTAGAATAAACAGTTCCATAATATCTGGCATCAAGTGAACTCCGTGTCTTCCTCTTTCAGACATGTACTCTGCTAAATGATTTATGAAAACTGAAAATAAGGTAGGGCTTAATACACAACCTTGTCGGACACCAATTGGACATTGAAAACACTCAGAATAATCAAAGTTAGCTCTGACACACGATAACAGGGAAGAATACATGACATGTAACGAACTAAAAAAAAACTTTCGTCTGATACCTTGATTCCTCAAACATTCAAGAAGCTTGTCGTGGCTCACAGAATCAAAGACCTTTTGAAAGTCAACACAAGCAACATATAATTTCTGGCCTTTTTTGCTCGTACACTTCTGAACAATAGAGTGAAGATTGAAAATCTGATCCACAGTAGAGTAATTCTTACGAAATCCTGCTTGACTCTGAAATCATTTTATTTTCTTCCAGCCATTGTATAACCTTGCATTTAAAATTGAGGAATAGCATTTACTGATTGTACTAATAAGTGAAACACCTCTATACTTGTTTGCTTGGTTCTATCTCCCTTTTTATGAATGGGTGTTATGATTGCTTTAGCCCATTCTTTTGGATACACACCTTTACTAAACAAGACATTGAACAATTTAACAAGGAATTTGGTGGCGTTATGAGCTCCTGCTTTCAACATCTCGGCGGACACACCATCAACCCCACATAATTTACCTGGCTTCAGTTTAGTGACGGCTGTCTCTACTTTATCCTTCCTGATACCCTCATTAAGAATTTGGTCAGAATCCCTCTGTGATATCTAGCTCGATAACATAACTTTCATAAGCCTCAGTTTCACGACTTTTAAACACATTTTAAAAATATCTTTGAATATGTGTGCATATATGACTGTTTGTATAGTTTCAAAGAAAGATGTAAATTTTGTAATTTTTTTTTCAACTGAAAAGTGTACCCCATCATGAGGGGCAATGACCTTTGCATGATAACACTATCCGAATCCGAATCTGTGTGAGTATGTGTGTGTGTAAGCTCGTGTGCACGAGCGCGTTTCCCTTTCTCTCTTTTTGTGTGTATGCACGTGCGCACGCGCCCACGTGCGTGTTGTGTGTGTGTGTGTGTGCACGCGCGCGTCCTTGTTTTGGCGTCTGTTCAGTGAATCATGAATATCACACACACACACACACACACACACACACACACACACACACATATATATATATATATATATATATATATATATATATATATATATATACACACGCGCGCGCGTGGTCGTACACAACATTACAACAATCATTTGAATTGACTCAGGAGGTGTTTATTAATATATTATACAAATATGAATTACGAAACAACCATATTCGTTTAAAACTACGATAACATTTCCCTTTTTCACTTTGTTTTGTTTGTGTACATCATTTCCTTCCTCATAATGGCTTTTTTATATGTACATGTGTGGAAACGATTCAATACAATGTTTGAATTTAAGCTTTCAAAATGATTTCAGAACAGTTGGATAAATGTTCATATTCAACACCTGCTTATTGACTTGTCAGCCCATGAAATGATGAAATGATACTCTTTTTCATTTTTGTTAATCATTACATTGAAACAACCTATTTTTAACGGTGAAAGTCAATTCTTTTGCAATTTTTCTTCAGAAATCATACCACAGATTATATTGCCATAATCATTTGTAAAAAATTGTTTGCTCTCAACCCCAATTTCTAAACTCATTCATTTAGTACTGAAACACTGTCACACACTTTAGCCTATAACTGCCTTCATTTAGTCAATTCTACACAATCTATGACATTTTAATGAAGCTCTCAGTGTCTACTGCTTCTTTATTCATGTTTGCCACCAACCAAGGATGTCTGGTAAACCAGCCTAAACAAAGCATCAATGCAGAAAATTTTATTAGAGTTTCTCATCCACAGTCTTACCTCCAACGAAGGCCCCAAACACCAACATAATTCCGCAATCAGCAGAGTATGCATCGTGACCACGCAGATTTGTTTTATGCTTATACGCTTTGTGGAGGAGAACAGAAAGGTACGCGTGTGCCTCTGGCTTATCCGTTCTTGCGATCGTTACTTCAAATAATTTCGGAATTTTATGCTCATAGCTTTTCTAAACTCACTGTCTGAAAGTAAAAGGCATTCAGTTAAGTCAAAATCTCTCTCTCTCTCTCTCTCTCTCTCTCTCTCTCTCTCTCTCTCTCTCTCTCTCTCTCTCTGTGTGTGTGTGTGTGTGTGTGTGTGTGTGTGTGTGCGTGCGTGTGTGTGTGTGTGTCCCTCAAACACACGTGCAAGCGCACACACACACACACACACACACACACACACACACACACACACACACACACACACAGGCACACATCGCCTGTCTGCTTTTCTATCTATCTATCTATCTATCTATCTATCTATCTATCTATCTATCTATCTATCTATCTATCTATCTACGTTTGTCTGTATATATATATATATATATATATATCTACCTATCTATCTATTACCTAAGAAGTTGCTGTTAGAGAGAGAGAGAGAGAGAGAGAGAGAGAGAGAGAGAGAGTCTACGAGCGCACCTGACACCAGTCAAATCGTGGAGAATGAGGAAGAGTCCAGCTGACGTCAGTCGATTGCTGCAACATGAAGCAAGGGTAATTAAACCCTGCAGAGCAGAGAGGCTTCCTTGGAGATATAGAGGGATGACAAACACTTGAGTGGTCGATGAGGGCAGAAGATGTCAATCAAACACCAGTCAATCAATGGTGCCACTTGAGGCAGGATATGTGAACTGCCTGCAGAGCAAAGATGCTTTCCTCCTTGAGGACATAGATGGCAAAACACTTGTTAGCCTGTGGAAAAAAAAACTTGAGTGGTGTTCAAGGGCAGAAGACGTCAATCAAACACCAGTCAATCAATAGGTGCCACGTGACGCAGGATACTGAACTGCCTGCAGCGCAAAGGTGTTTTTCCTCCTTGAGGACATAGATGGCAAAGCACTTGTTAGCCTAAGAAGAAAACTTGAGCTGTCTAAGGATCAATCTGCTAACCCACATTACTCTTAAGCACATACTGCGATGTTTGCTATCGATGCAGTAGAGATGAACTGGAGTCTGCAAAAAGTCCTTAGTCAGACAGTTTGCAGATGGCCCAACCTCTTTGCAACAGCTATGGACAGTAAGAATTTAACGTGATTTGTGACATGAAAGAAGCATTGAATGAAGCTTGTAATGACAAAAGATGATGATCACTCTCTTTTCCAAGCTATACTGGTTCCTTGTTAGCGTCCATCTGCATGTCTGTAAAGCAGATATCATGTCAAGCAGACTTTGACCACAGTATCTACAGGCAGGTCCTGTCCTGTCCATTCTTCTTTTAAGTTCTTACAAGTTCTGAAATTCTGGAAATCAAAGCATACAATAATGTCTGGACCACATCGTACAGTGAGGGAGGTTTTCACACGCCTTACAGGCTGAGTGCATTTCGCTCCCGTGTACCGTGGATTTTTGACGTCTGGACGTTACGCATTGTTGTGATTTTGTGTATGAGTTTTATGATGGACTGGACAATGTGTATGTGGTGGTATAGTGCTCCCTTGTTTGTTAGATTGAACGTGTTTTGTACGTTGTTTTTTACATGCATTCCTGCGTCAAACTTTCAACGGCCGCCATCTACCCGCACGTGCACCTGCATGGATTTTCAGTGAGCTGCGGCATCGTGATGTGACAGGTCAGTGTGTTTCAATTAAGTACACACGCGTCAACTGTTGTCAGTGAGTGCTGCGCCTTTGACCTCTGCCCTGACCTCTCGACTCCGCGAACTCGGCATTGGTTACGGCAGGCCACGCAAGCGCACTCGACGAGGTGGTAGACGTAAACAAACGACAACTCCGGCGATTGTGTTCCCTATAATGCCAAGAAAACAATCTTCGTGTGTCAACTTTGAAAACCTGATCCGAATCAAGACTCTCCCCCAAAACCAGAGTACTTCTGCTCCATGTGTGTCTGTGTGTTCTTTTAAACGCCCAGTCCGCAGCAAAGAAAGAAAAGATACCTGCCATAAACTCTTTGATTCTGGACAATGCCCCTGACCTTTTCTGCATCACGGAATCATGGCTACACCTCAGGGCGATGAAGCAAAATGCACAGGACTGGCCCCACCAGGATACTGCACTCTGTCTTTCCCCCGTCCCTCATGTGGTGGTGGCATTTCCACTATCATTAGAGAGTGTCTGTCCCCACAACGTCAAAGTCCGGTCTGACTTTCCATTTCAACACTCTACATTTGAAATAGTGCACCTCATCCTCACCCTTTCCACAGCATTCTATTAACTTGTTAACCCTTTACCGCCCACCCCGCAACAGGAAATATAAGGTGACTGAAAAAAAAAAAATTCATCAGTATCTGAAGTTCCGATAATTAACTCTCATCCCAGGCTGTAACCTCGTTGTAACTTTTGATTCAACCTTTTTTTCAAGCACCACGTGTCTCATGTTAGTCAGGCAGCATATCTGGAAATGCGTAAGACCACAGACCACGATCTTGACATATGCAACGTGAGAGAGAGAGAGAGAGAGAGAGAGAGAGAGAGAGAGAGAGAGAGAGAGAGAGAGAGCGTTTGGGGGTGGGGGGGTGGGGGTTCCACGTTCAGAGAAACAGCAAAAGAAAAACTTCCACCAGGTGCCTGTTTCATGGGGGATGAAGAAAAGGAGACCACGCGCGAGAACCATTATTGTTCTGAGCTCAAGTCAATGTGTACATGCTCACAAACACCCGAACGCACGAGCTCCTGCGTAGAACGACACACACACACACACACACACTTTCAAGATGGTGGAGATAGCTCAGCTGAAGTAATTTCACCTGCTGAAGTTTCTGCAGATCTGAGGCATTATGCCTATGCTGACAAGATCAACAAGTTTGGTGATCGCCTAACGAGTCTCGTTAAAAGAAAAAGAAGAGACGGCACCAAAAAAGGTGTGAACATTAAAAATGCAAGCAAAGATGTGCTGGGACCGTCGGAACTCCAGGACCAGGCCCAGAGCTCCATGGCTGAGGTACCATCTACATCTCCAGACAAAATGAAGACAGAAACAAAAAAAATCAGCACCCAGACGGAGGTTAGTGAGTCTGTTTCGACAATGATTCATTCGCTTTTCGAGCGTATTGAGAATCTAGAAAAGACAGTAAAATTGCAAACCGATGCGATTAAAAACTTAATGCCGAGTCTAAAAGTCTTACAAGAAGAACCAAAGAAGACTGAAACCTGCCCCTCTGCTGAACTCCCTAGTTTCCGTACGAAGCCGGGAAAAACTTTCGCGGATGCTGCAAGAACTGCTCAACTGACCCCTGCACCAAAAACATCGGGCAGAACAAAAATAATGCAGAAAGAAAACAAAAAACAAACCAAAACAGAACAAAAGCAAACTGGAGAGATGAAAATTGACGTCAGTGATAGTAAGCCCACGCGTGACGTCAAAGCAGAAAGAATGTTCGAAAGCACCACAATAGGGAAAAGCTTCCACAAGTCATTCTTTTGGGGGATTCTGTCATCAGTGGTGTCAAAACAAAGAGACTGGGTTGGTCCTACGGCTTGTACGTTCGGTCGGGTAAATGCCGTACCACTGAGATATTCAGAAAACTTTTAAATTACCACAGCCGTAATCGAAAAAAACAGGAGGGCATGCCAGTAGATATAGACGCAGTTGTTGTTCATTGTGGAATAAATGACACACCAGATCATCAGATCCCAAAACCACGTCTCAAAAGTTCACAAAAGTAATCAAGAACATCGCTGCTGACCATCCAAACATCAAAATTGTAGTCAGCAAAATCATCCCGTGCGTGACTCCCAACTTGATGTCAAAAGAGAACTTTTTAACGCATTTCTAAGTGAAGGCTTACAATCTATGCAGAAACGTCTCTTTCATCAACCACTCTAACTCTAACCACACGGCAAATTCATGAGGGATGACATCCACCCCAACCACTGTGGTTCCAGCATCTTGGCGGGCAACGTGGGCCGACATCTGAGGGACATTTTCTGGGAGAGACCGCGAAGAACATCACGCCCTCCTCCTCGCATGTACCACCAGCACTGGCATTCACCCCAACAGCCTTTCCTCCGCAGATGCCCTCCTTAACCACGATATGGAAGACCATGGAACATGTTCGAACTTCTTGAGCTTGAGGATTCCTCTAAAATCACATTTCCATAAGAAATGTTGTCTAGGCTTAGTACTTGTCTCAGCTTTGTATGAGCTTCAACAGTGCAATGACTGGCTATTGACTGAGTTTGTATATATTTTTGAGACTTGTTGCCATCGCGAAATATTGTTATCACAATTTCTTGTTTAGTTGACTAACAACCACCCTCTTCACCTCCCACCCCCCCCCCCCCCCCCCCCCTTTTTTTTTTTTTTTTTTTTTTTTTTTTTTAATTTAAGTAAGTGTATTTCTCTGCGTATATTTTTCATTGTTACGTGAGGATTATTTGTGTTATTTTCGAAACAAACAACCGAATTTCTTCACATTTTTCTTTTTTTTCCCCTTATCATGCCAAAGTCAGTTCCCATTAAGGTTTTGCAATGGAACTGCAGGTCTGTAAAAACAAACCTGTCTTATTTAACTCAACATCTTGTTTCTTCTAACTACCAGGTTCTGATTTTACAGTCTTTGAATGTAAACCAAAACAGCCTACCTAAACTGGTAAATTACTATTATCCACCAGTGCATGAGATAGTAAATAAAACAGAAAATATTAAGACAGCTATATACATTAATGAAAAAATACAGTATACAGTGTGCGATTCCCCAGCCCCTAAGAATGATCCTAATATTCTTTCATGTGCTGCAAGTCTAAAGTTTAATGATCAACTAATAATAAACGTTGTTTCTGTCTACTTACCAAAAGGCCCAACAGAAATTAACACGGAATGGATTCGTACAATACAAAATCCAAACAAAAAGTGGCTAATTTGTGGAGACTTTAATGCACACTCCCCTTTTTGGGAGAAAAATTGCACTTTTATCACTAGTCACAGATTTTTAAAAAACATAGTAGACTCAAATCTTTACCTTTTAAATGATGGAAGAGTGACTAGAATTCCAGACAATGCAAATCATAGAGCCACTGCCATTGATCTATCTTTGATATCCCCTGCTTTGGCCCATAATTGCACATGGGAACCACTTTGTGACACGCTTGGGGGAGTGATCATATACCCATTGTTACCACTGTCAATGATCAACAAATATCTAGCGATAGAGATGAAGATGTCATTCCTAAATACAATTATAACTTTGCTGACTGGGAAACATTTAGAGCTTTTTTTGTGTGCACAAAACATAGATTGCATTAAAGATGATGACATAGACATTTATTACTCAAAATTTACAGAAACAGTACTAGATGCTGCTGATCATGCCATTCCTAAATATGCAGCTCGCAAATCAGATAAACATGCAGGGAACGTATGGTGGAATGATGAATGCCAGAAAGCAGTTGACAAGAAAACAGAAGAATATAAATTATACCTACAAAATCCTGGACCAAAAACGCATGCTCCAATGAAGAAAAGAAAATGTCATGAGTAATAGAACGATTGCAAAAGTCAAGCGGGAATATTGGTCTAATTTCTGCACCAATGAAACACATACCCATAAAGACTTACAGAGGGTGTGGAAAAAATTTTAATGAAATGAAAAATGGCGTTCATTTGCCACACTGTCCAATCAAATTTGATGGTAATGAATTACCGAGCAATTCGGAAAAGGCAGAATCATTTGTAGATATGTTTGCTGATATAATGAATGCAAGCAAATTACCAAAAAATCATAAGATTTTCAGGGAAAATGAAGAAAGAAATGATGACTATCAAGATCCACAGCGTAAAGATGATCTTTATGTCAATGCTCCAATTACTATACGTGAGTTGAGAGAAGCTATACTTTCCCTGACTAATAAAAAGTCATCAGTAGGCATGGGACGCAATTTCTAATATCTTACTTAAACATTTGCCAGACAGTTGGGTACTGTTGCTACACGACTTATTTCAAAAAAGTTTGGGAACAGGGACAAAACCCTAAAATATGGAAACATTCTATCATAATACCGATTCCTAAAGAAGGAAAAACGAAAAATAATAAGAATAATTACAGACCTATATCATTAACTTCGCATGTAGCAAACTCATGGAAAAGATAGTTTTTAAACAGACTAATATTCTATTGTAATAAAAATAAAGTGATCCCAAAAAACCAGGCCGGTTTCCGAAAGGGTAGGTCAACCATTGATCATCTTGTCAAATTGACTACACAGGTAAAGCATCATTTGCTCGCAGAAAGAATGTTCTAGCAACCTTTTTTGATATATAAAAAAAAGGCGTATGATAGTGTTTGGCATCATAAATTACTATATAAATTGAAAAAACAAATTGGTTTGTCTGGGAACATCTACTTTTACATAAAAGACTTGTTGGTAAAAAGAAGCATACAAACAAAGGTGGGAAATTCCTATTCGACAACACGCATGCCTACAATGGGTATTCCACAAGGCTCGGTAATAGCGCCCCATCTTTTTAATATATTACTTCATGACCTACCTCAATGTTTGTCAAAAAATGTTAACTTAGTACAATATGCAGATGATATGCATTTGCATGTGGATGAATGTATCCATGAAAAAGAAGTCACCAAAAAGAGATATAAATTACTATAGAAAAGCTTATCAAATGGAATTAGATAAACTAAATAACTACTTGCTTGAAAATGGACTAACTCTATCAACTGAGAAAACTCATCTGGTTTTATTTAACAATGGTGCTGATCCACCCAACTTACCATCCCTCCATATTGGGTCTGATATTTTGGAATATAAACAAGGGTAAAGTTTTTGGGGGTTTATATTACTTCTAAATTAAATTGGAATTATCACATTGAATACTTATTAACTAAAGCAAGAAAAACTTTAAATTTTTTAAAAAGTTATTAGTAAGCAATACTGGAGCCAAGATGCCAGAGTACTAAAACATCTAGCGGTAAGTCTTGTTCGCTCTAGGCTTACGTATGGTCAAGAAGGTTTTTTTTTTTCACTGCTGCTCCAAAATATTTATTAAACAAATTACATTACAAAGCGTGGATTGTAAAGCTTTTTCGACTGGCCTTAGGGTTCCTTTCCATACATCAACAATAGCAACATATAGAGAGGTAGGAGTACTTCCTTTAAATGAATGCCGTCAGCTTGCCATCGCTAAATATTTGTTAAAAGGCTCTTTAAGTGAAAACAATGTTGAAAAGGAAATTGGCTTAAGATCAGATGTTGATTCCCAAAACGAGCCAAAAAACATATCATGTCTTAAAACAATAAGAACTGAAACTCTAGGTACTTTTCAACAATCAGAAATACGATTAGAAGATATGGTAAAATGTAGTAATCCATGTAGTGCTATTCCTCCATGGAATTACAAAAAGGACATTTTGACATTAATTATACCGATGCAAAGAAAAGTGAGAATATAATTTTTATTGGCACAGTTGCGAAGGAGCATTTATTTCTCAATTATCCAAATCATCTCAAAGTTTATACCGATGGTTCAGTTCTAGAAAATCACGGAGCTGGTGCTGCTTTCACTATCCCCTACTTAAAGGTCAAAAGAGGTTTTTATTGGAAAGCACAGATCATATTTACAGCTGAATTAACTGCTATTCTCATGGCTTTGCATTATTTGCTTGATTTTTTTCCGAAAACTGTGACTCAAATTCTTTTTTGTGTCGATTCAAAATCAGTGTTGTATGCCTTAAGCAATTCAAATTCTAGTGTGAGACAAGATTGATTTTTGAGAGATTAATCATTTGGTGCATTTCCTTATCCTGCGAGGTAGTAATCTTACATTTCTTTGGGTGCCTTCACACAGTGGAATACATTTCAATGAATCCGCAGATAAACTAGCTAAAAACTCTGCATATTATACAAACGAAACATATGATTTGAAAATACCATTATCACTGAAAGAAGGGTATAGCCTACTGCAGAATGCTTGCTGGAAGCATTTTAGAAAGAAACAAGAAGATGTTGGCCACTCATCACCTGCTGACCACCAAACGAGTTTTGAAGATGATTTTTTATATCTAAGTATGGCCAACTGTCCAACTTAAGGCTTTTAACTTCCCTCGCCTATAGATTAAACTTAATGCTTTTAAGACCAAATTCGCTTCCAACATCACATGCGTTTGCGGTGGGAAAATTTCCAATGAACATATACTTTTCCACTGCAGTAAAATGAAAACCTATCTGCCTTTTTTTTTCGGAAAAGTCCCTGAAGGAGGTTTTGATAAACCCCCCTTTTGATTTGTGACATTGTTTTAGGACTTGTTCAGAGTACCATTTTTAGATTCCTTTAATAATTCTATTTTCACATTTAAATGTTATTATCCTGTTACGTTAAGCGTTCATCTGATTTTTAAAAATGTTATTCTAGCTATGTTATTGGTTGCAATTTTTATTCATGTTAACATTTTTTTTCTTTCGATTCCCATTCTAATCCTCTCATGTTCTCCTTTTTCTTTTTCCATTTATACTTCTTCATCTTTTTCTATCTCACTGTTTCTCTATCTCTTTATCTCCTTCAGTTGCCTTTCTATCCACACACACCCCTCCCCTCCTTCCTCCTTTTCTAACTTGTTTATTAAATATAGGGATAGGCAGAAAGATACAGAGAGGAAGGTAGGGGGTTTCTAGGATATATAATTAGACCTAGGGGGAGTTTAGAGGGGAAGGAGAGAAAGATTGCAGAAATGTTTGAGGGGAATGGGGGGGGGGGACGGGGAGGGTGCAGGGTGTGGGTGGGATAGTGGAGGGGTACGTTGGAGAGGGAGGGGAGAGGTTTGAAGGAGGATAGGTGAGGGTAGGGGAGTAGGGAAATAAATGTGGGAGGGAGAAGGGGATGGGGAAGGGGTAGGGGGAGCGGGGATCGGTTGCGACGATGGAGAAATGGAGGGCAGAAACGTCGAGGAGGAGAAAGGATGGGGCGAAAGCGTGCTGATAGACTATATATATTGCCTACATGATTTCCAGCTTCATGTATATCATATACACACTCAAATTCCACCATCTGTCAAACATTACTATAATGCATATTAATACACACCAATTACATAAGTGTAACACACACTTATGCATGCGCTCACACATAGTAAACCAAAAAGAAGTGGTGTTACTCAAGTGTGTTGAGACCAAAAGGATAAATAGTTTTGAGTTTGCTCATCCAGAATGTTTCCCTCCGAATCCTAATATCATACTCATTTGAAAATACTTTTTCTATAGGTATACATTGCATATCCTGAAGTGTGTGTCTGGCAGTGTTGAAATGGTGAGTGATGTGAGTGCCTGTGTTCTTTAATATGTGTGATCTATGTAAACAAAATCTAGTTTTGAGGGCATTTTGGTTTTTTTCTCCAACATATTGCGCATTCTTACAAGAGCGACAGAACAACAAATAAATCACATTGGCAGTGTGACACGACATAAATGTCTGATTTGAAAAGTCTCTCCTGTAACATCACTCTTAAATCTAGAAGTACTAATTAAATGTTCTCTGCACAAAACACAAGATTTGTTACATTTCCAGCTTCCTGGATCCAGGTTGCCAGAGGTGCTGAGTGGTAGAGATGATGGCATCAGGATGCTCCTGAGTGTTCTCGGTATCCGCTCCCCCACCAGCGGGACCTCAGGAACTGCCTTCGTCATCCTTGGGCTGGTGTGGAGAAGGCTCTGGTACTCCTGTAGCCACTTGCGCAGGGGAGGATTGGAGGGATTATGGGTCACAATAAAAGGGACTCTACTGGAGGTGGTTGGGGGTCTGTATTGAAGTGTTTCTGTCCTGGGTGTAGAATGGACTCGGGTTACAACAGCTTGGATGATATCATTAGGATATCCACGTTTGGAGAAACATAGTCATTTCTGTGCACCTTTTTATAAAATCTGAAGGAAGTGAACAAGTACGGCGTGCTGAGAGAAAAGACTGTAGGGGATGTTTTTCCTTGCAGTGTTTGAGATGGCAGGAGTTGAAGTGGATAGGCGTGAGAGTCAGTGGGTTTATAAAACATGTCGGTTTCTTGAAGTCCATTGCGCAGTTTTATAGTTAAGTCAAGCAAGGATATTTCAAAAGGGGATGACTGAACTGTAAAACTAACAGAGGGATGGACAGAGTTGATGTACTGACAAAAGGTGTCTAAGTGGTGGTCAGCTGAACCTATCCAAAATAGAAAAATATCATCAATAAACCTACGCCAGAAGTCACTGGGAACGGGCATTGGAGCGTTGTTAAGTAGTGGAGCTTCTAACATCCCCATAAACAGATTAGCGATGGCGGGTGCCATTGGTGAGCCCCATTGCTGTTCCAGATACCTGTTTATAAACCTTACCTTCAAAAATGGAAAAAAAAAAATATTCATGAGAACATGTTGGGCAATATTAATGAGATACTGGCAGGGGGAATACTGATATCATGATAGCGGGACAGAAAGTAACGAAGTGTGGTCTTTGTATCTGGGTGGGGAATGTTAGTATATAAACTGACGACATCGATAGCGACGCGCCGTGTGTTTGGGTGAAAGGGACCATATCTGTTGTTGAGATCTTGTAAGATGTTGAGCATATGAGTGGTATCTTTAACGTGGCTGGGCAGATCATTCACAAAGCCCTGCAGCCAGCTGTCCATTAATTTAGATCACTTCTCTGTGGGCCCTCAGACTCCAGATACTATAGGACGACCTGGGGGTGGATAAGAGTTTGTGAATTTTAGGCAAAGTATGAAATAGATGGGGACGACATCTACTAACTTCAGTAAGGGCCCATTTGTAGGTATTATCATCAATATATTTTAGGGCATGAAGATCTTTAACAATGGTATTACACTGTCTGGCAATACTTATTGTGGGGTGTTTCTCTACCTGTAAATAATATTGGTGGTTGTTCAGTTGTCTCAGGGTTTCATCGATATAGTCATTGGTGTTTTTGATGACTATCGCCCCACCCTTGTCAGCCGTGCTAATTCTAATACTTCTATCTGAAACAAGCTGGCGTAGCTCACTGAGAGCCCTTCTTTCTGTCTTCTTCAAGTTATCCTTGGGTTGTTTGGAAACATTGTAAGTGAAGACACGATTGACGAGGGACTCACAGTAAAATGTCTAAAAATCTTATCTCTTCCTGAAGGTGGTTTATAAAACGTTTTATTGCAAAATTTGGGTGGTGGGTCTTGAGTATATATATATATATATATATATATAGTTTCCTCATGCAGCTAGTGAAGGGTTTTCATATTTATGATATATATTTTCCCATTTACTTCATCTTCAATTTGTTTTTTTTTTTCCTCTCAATTTCAAATCTTTGCCAAGTCATTACTATAATGATGGAAGAATTGTTAACCTGCACTTGGTTTCCCCCACTACTTAATTGTTCAGCATTATATTGTTTGGTCAATCGGGGTGTGATTGTATCTCTTAGGAGATCCAAGGAAAGGTTGTGTTATGCACAATTCTTAGCCGCTGACAATGCTTGGGTTATTGAGCAGCAGAGCTGACCACTCACACTGTTCCATATCTTTTGATCTCCCTTGCATCCTTAAATGGATCCTCAAGCATAGGCTCAAAGATTGTCCTTACATTTTATACTGTTTGCGTAATGTTTTTAGTTTTCAACAACATTTTTCCTCTCCACACTTTCGTTTTGTTTAATTCTACTACCTTTCGCTGGCTGCTGTGAGGGTGCTGTTGGATTCTTTTTCGAACCCTTGGCAGTCGGAACACCACAGAATTATGGACTGTGGTGTGTCTCTATCTAACGCCAAGAGCACAGACACAATCAGTCGTGTCTCCCTGATAAGTCCGATCCAGCGGACGAAAGGCCTCGGAGCAGACGATACATATAGATCACGGAGCAGACGATACATATAGATCTGTCTTCGAGAGGGATTGTGATGCCTCGGAGCAGACGATACATATAGATCTGTCTTCGAGAGGGATTGCGATAGTTTTCTCATGCAGCTAGTGAAATGTTTTCATATTTATGATATACCTTTTCCCATTTCTTCATCTTCAAGTTTGTTTTTTTTTTCTTCTCTCAATTTCAAATCTTTGTCAAGTCATTACTATAATGATGGAAGAATTGTTAACCTGCACTTGTTTTCCCCCACTACTTAATTGTTCAGATATATATATATATTTGATTTATTCACCCCGTCTTTTCCAGCTCTCCCTTCACAACTGTTCCTGTCATGTGACGTAGCCTCACATCAAGGCATGTGACGCTCCATCACAGGTAGTCTCGTGATATATGAATCATTTCTTCTCCCATGCCACAACTAAAAAGGAAGAATGTTCATGTGGCTTGACTAGTGTAGCGGGCCAGCACGTTTTCAAGGGGTCAGCACGTTTTCTGATGTGGACAGGGCATCATGACAGTATGGGGCGAGTGCTTCCTCTGATGCAGGTATGGCATCATGAATGCATGAATGATTTATTCTCCTGGTCTGGATCTTGGGCCAATGTTGTGTAAAACGGCCATGACTTTATATTCTTGGAGGATGTGGGTATTCTTTCTCCGGCAAGGAGGAATCTTGTAAGAATTTATTGATATCAATTCGTAACTTGATTTATCTCTCAGTGTGATGAGAGAGAGAAACATGTATAGACTTTGTTTATTAATTACTGGAATGTACTAAACATTGTCGGAATTGTTCGATCATTTAATAAAGTGCTTTCCCCGGAGGAGAGCGGGGGAGGAAAAAACATTCTGTAGTGCGTCTTTTGGTTGACTGGAGGGACTGCGTGTGCGTATGGAGTAAATGCTGTCATGAATACGTGTGTGCAAGAGTGACAGTGTGACGGTTCCCTTCAAATCATTTTCATAGTGATGTGACATCGTTCACCCTCCTTTACTTTCCCCACTACATGTTATCTTCCCTCGTTTGTCAGTTTGCTAGTTGTGGACCTGCCTGAAGAAGATCCATCGGTCAAGACTTGTTTCTTCAATGTTTGTGTTCACATGGAGGCTCAGGTCTCCATTTGTTTTGTTGATGTGACCTCCACCTGCAGTCCTTTGACTCTGGAAGTTACCTTTTCCCAATCTGAGTATCACCTTTTGCTGTGCTGTCCGTGGAGTCCGAGGGATGTCACTGCCATTTCTTTGGGGCATTCAGACATGGGCTTAAACATGTTCTTTCAGTTTGATTAGTTATGAGTCACTTTTTCTTAACTTATGTCTTCACATCGTTGTCTTTGATTCTCCTTTTCTTTCTTCTATTAACCCCCACCCTCCTTCCCCCTTCAAAGAATTATTAGACTGTGATGTATCACGCACGGCATGGGAAACACCACGACATCATTGCTAGTGTTCTACCTAAGGTGCCATGAGAGGACTACCTCAGTGTCTTAGGACCGGACTTACTGTCCAAATCCAGGAGAACAAAATCGACTCTGAGCTGGCATGACCCAATGATTCTGGTTAAAAGACAGAACTCTATTATTCTCAGTACTGCCAGTGATGGATTTAATATATATATATATATATATATATATATATATATATATATATATATATATATATATATGTGTGTGTGTGTGTGTGTGTGTGTGTGTGTGTGTTGAAAACTCAACAAACATACTACGGTATTGCACACCAGCCTTTTCTGGGATAGCATTCTTAAGACCGAAAAGGCAGAGGAGTCAAGTTACCACTTTCCGCGGTCACTGAGGAGAAACAATCAGGTTTCGAAATACCGGCATCTGACCAGGAGTTTATATGCTAGTGAGTTTCCTCCCCATTGGAGTTTGTGTTAGTGAGTTTCCTCCCCATTGGAGTTTGTCTCCCCCTTGGAGACTATAAGCTTGCTGAAGGTTCATTTTGAGAAGCATTTATTATTCCCCATTCTCCCACTCAAGCACATACTGTTAGTTAGGCAGAATTGTCTACCACTGCAGATACACACACACACACACACACACACACACACACACACACACACACACACATATATATATATATATATATATATATATATATATATATATATATATATATATCGACTTTTTTTATCACATCTCCCTCCCTCCTCCCAACACATGCTCTTGGTTCATTTTCATAGTAATGGAGAAATCGTTCACCCACACATGGTTTATCATCACATTACATGTTTACTTCCATGTTTGTTTTTCTGTGCTTGTTTGTTGTCGTCCTGCCAGAACAAAACCAGTAGGTCAGCACCTGACTGTTCTATGATTTTTATATTCATCTGGCGGCTGAATACTTCAACATTCGTTTTGTTGTATTACCAAGTTTAGGAATACATACCACTAGTGTGATTTTTTGTATAATGGTAAACTGGTAATTGTAAAATGGTAAACTTTGGTAGTCACAGGAAGATATGGCTTCATAACTTTCGAAGATATGGCTTCATAACTTTCGATGTGAAGAAAAGAGGAAATACATATACTAATGGGAGGAGAGAGAGAGGGGGGGGGGACAAGCTGAGCATCTGCACCATGTCATACGCCCTCCCTCCCCTCCCCTCCCCCCTCCCCAGACAGATAGACTATGAAAAAATTCGATTTTTTGAACTTCTCAGCTGTGTTTTGAATAAAAACAAATCGCGTCAACCGTGCCGACGAGTAAGCCACGTCAACTGGCGCCAGCTTGTGTGTGGGCGAGGTAGCCGACCCGCGGGTTTCCACTGAACCTGTCGTCTATAATACGTCTAAGACTGCCGCATGCACAAACAGTCCATCTGCAAACCTTCACCGTTTGTTGTCTTCACTGGGTAAGATTGTTTTTTTTTTAAGCGGCTGCTAAGCTGTGTAGGAATGCCTCTTACAACATCTAGTCTAATATGTCACTAAGACACAAACGATGATGGTTCTGAGAATGGTGACTGGTTGATTGGTTAGTTACCTAGGTAGTTGGTTAGTTAGTCGCTCACTCGCTTAGTTAGTTAGTCAGTCAGTCAGTCAGCCAGTCAGTCAGCAAGTCAGTTAGTCAGTCAGTTTGTTAATTAGTTAGTAGTTCGTTAGATGATTTCATGAGCTCCTACCGTTTTGCCGGTTTTTACTTTTTTTACGAGCAAACAGCATTTCAACTCCTGTAAAAGGGGGAGAGAAATAGATTCATTTTCAACATCTTGCCAATCGTAATCACAGTTATTATTTCGTGACTCTTTGTTCAGCAAGGACTCACAATTTCGAAGCTGTGCATCCATTGTAATGTTATTCTTGAGTTTCTGATGAAGAAGAGATGCTGCACATTGTTCTGATAAATTAGTATCGAACTTGTGTTGAACTTAACACATTTCTGCATACTCCCTTGGTCCTTATGTACAAGCTGTTGATGTCCTGGGCCTTGGTTCTATAACATATTTTCAACGATTTACACGCATTTCTCTTGTTATGATTATATTCCACGTCAAAACACCCCGCCTTATTTTCGCCCGTTCCACCTGACGATCTTTTTCATGCAAGCAGCATATGTTCTTATACAGTCATTCAACCCATCTAAAGCTCCATTTATATCGATAGGAATCAATTCATATGTTGTTATCAATCTATTACAATCTTGACGCTACTGCTCTTCCATACAAACTCCTTGATCATTGGGTATATCACTGTATCATTTCTAGCAATCATATTCTAATTTGAAAAGTCGAGATTAAGAAGTAAATGGTCAGATTCAATAAGATCAAGTACACGTCTTTCAGAAGAGTCAGGAACAGTGCCATGCAAAGCGTGTGACAAAATAAGATATTCATTGACATTACATCCATTTCATTCATGGATGTGTATCAAAATTCCTGGTCGCCGAAGCAGAACCGGTTTAGAATCCAAAGTCAAGAGTTGTACACATATTTAGCAACAATGTTCCGTAAGTATTCAAATATGTATCTTGAGAATAGCGATCAGAATGCACTGTGTTGTTCCAAGAGTGGGGTCCAAAAGTATTGTTAATTATCCGAGATGGAGAAACAGTTGACGTACGGCTATTTAGATAACCGCAGATTACAACAGAGACATCATGAAATGTTAGCACCAAATCTGCCATACAGTCTTCAGGTATCGTCACCCCTTGTTCGTGACCAAAGTAACTATGAAAAGGAAACGTTTCTGGTGAAATACAGAACGTCACATGACAGTCCTGTTCTACATGAAATGGAAAAATTGCGGCAAGAACGAACCACATCTTCTCTATAATGTAGTTGTGTATAATTGTGCTCTCATTCCAGATTGTGGTAACCAAATCTGTTGACAACAGTCTCTCACCCCACAAGCTGTTTCAACTCCAGCAACATGCAACTGCTGTGGTTCCAGCAACATCGCAACTGCTGTGGTTCCTCGTTTCTGTCGTCACTGCTGTGGTGGCAGGTAAGTCCATAGTCATATGCCTGTGTCCCACTGCTTCTGGTATCAGTCATATTAACTAAGAATATATATATATATATATATATTCTTTCATTGGTTGATCTGCACTCGGTTGGTGGTTTGGCTGGCTGGAAAGTTGGTTATTCTTACTTGCTTAGTTTTCACTTTTGCTGTTTCCATTCTCTCTCACCAAGACTCTTAAATTTGCTAGCTAAGCGTCAAAATTTCATAGCACATGAAACAAAATATCTCTTTTGAAAAAAAAAATTCGCCCCACAATAAAGCTATAAGCTGCTTTTGTGAATTTGTAGAAGGCTTTCGGAATGATTTAAAATGGCCTGTCCTATGAAATTTTCTTGAAAAGATTGGTGCAAGAGGAAACCACTAGATGCAAAATTCAACAAATGAATTCGTAAATATAACATGCATCATGGAACACATAGATCCTTTTAAACGGTCACGAGGACAAAAAGAAGATTGCTATTGCTAGCTTTTACAGGTCTTTGTTAAGAGAGAGAGAGAGGGGTACACATACTTTTCTGGTCATGTTTCTGTACTTCTTTGATGTGCCCTAAACATTTACTACGTTAACGAGCATGGCATACCACACTTTACAATCACAAGGCTAAAGCATTTAAGGTGACAATGTCAGTAATAGTCAATATCTTTCTGCTGGTTACAGTTATGTAGAGGCTTTGCAAACCATCAGGTCTTAAGCGCCAAAGAATAGTTTTTTTTTTTTCTTTTATCTACAGTAGTTAGGAAAAAAATATCTTCCAGCACCTGCGATCTGTGCAGCATATTGAAGAAGAAAAAGAAACACCCGAAGGCGCTGGGGAGGACCCAGAAAAGCACTGTCCTCACCTGCCTTTAGAGCAGTCCTGTACTACCCTTGGAGGCCTGCGCTGTGTTGACGATGGGTACAGGCACGCGCAGGACACTCCATTAAGATATCAAGGGATATAACATCTCCTGAACAGAGGTAAATCAGACTACAGGATGCAACTCATAACAGCCTTAAAGTAGCATCCCCATGGGTGTACCAGCCCATATTTCATGACTGCAGAGCCCACCGGCAAGAACACCACCCTCCAGCTGTCGAGCACACCCTACAGACCCAACCACCCCTGCCCACGGACAGATGAAGACAGTGCCACTCCAGACACAGCCAAGCTTTCGCCATGCGGTCTTATGTGCCGTCAAGAGAGAATCCAAAGTTGTAGTCTTTCGCATTGTCAACAGGACTTTTCCTGTGGGAAATTGAATGGTTCATTAGGGGAAAAAATGAGGAATTAAAACAAAACAAAACAAAGCAAAAGGAACAAGAGACTTATATGATTACTCCACTTTAAATTTGCAAGGTCTTTCACATATGTGCTCCTGCCAGACTTTGAGTTCTCTCTCTCTCTCTCTCTCTCTCTCTCTCTCTCTCTTGTGAATTTCAAAATGGGGGAAGCCTGCCCGCAGTGACACCAGTGACGCCGGCAACTGAACTGTGCACGTCACTATTCGTGAAAAAAAAAGAATCGTTGACCGAGTTTGGACCGAGTTGTCCGGGGTGAAAGGGCGGGGTCAGATGGATTCGCGGATGAAATGGTTTGATTTCAATAATTCTTCTGATAATACTTTTGATAATGTTTTTTTCTGTTTCTTGTACATTATGTCATATGTAAAACAAGTGCACTGGTGTAAGAAACGAAAAAAAGTGCATTTCTATAATGAACTTAATATTTATTTGTATAATGAACTTAATAACAAAAAAGAAAAAAAAGTAGGTGGTACGGTTTGTATAAAAAAGGAAAGAATTCATATTAGTGTGGAAAGCGATGTTTGCCAGAGTTTAAATAAAGAAATGGATGACGACATAACATGTTAGTATGAATATAAATGCATAATCAATATGCTCTAGTTCACACCATCTTGTTTGTAATCGTAACAAGCATTCATTCTTACACTGGCATGTAAATGTACTTTTTTTCTTAGAATTCATTAAAGATTTTTTTTTCTTATCTACTTAATTTCAGACTTCATGTCTCTTGTTGATACGTTTGCATTGAATCTGACTTTCAATATTTTCACAATCTATACAAGTTTTATGAAGCCAGGGATAAAAGTTCGAGATCAAGGGAGACGATCTTGTGACATAATGTGCCTCGTTAGGAATGAAATTGTGCCGTTCATTCACGAAATCAAGGCAGACAATTCCAATTTACTTTCCTTTCTGATTGAAAAGAATTTATTGAGGCAGATAATACCAATCTACTTTTGTTTCTGATTGAAAGAAAAATGGTTCATCAGAGAATGTTTTGTAAGTGTGTGTTCGTAAGTGTCCCCTTAGGGCTTGCCTTTGTACATTTACTTCAACATTGATAATGGCATTAGTTCGCTTGAAGAAGTTGACTGTATATTTGAATATGCTAGCGTGCATGTGATACTTTCCAGTGATTTAAACAGTAAAACTGCATATTTTTCTCCTGATATTTTCCATGATGATGAATTTGTTACCAATATCGAAAGTCGCTCTGTATATTCTGATAGTAAATCAGCTAATCAGGTACTGAATTACTATGAACAAAGTTGTTTTGACATGTGCACTGCTCTTGGCTTTTACATTCTTAATGGTGTATGTAATGGAGACCTTAATGTACATTACACGTTTGTGTTTCAGACTGGAAACAGTGTGAATGATTATTTCTGGCTGTCTAGGAAATTGTTCTTCGTTGTTTCCTCATTTATTGAATGGCAGTTTCGGAGAGACTAGAATCTGATCATTTACCACTTGAGTTTTCTTTGAATGTGGTTAAAATATGACACCTTCTGCTGGAGTTGAAAACGTAAATAAGTACATAGAAAGGTTTGTGTGGACTTGTGATGCGTCACGATTATATTTGGATGCAATGCATTCTTCTGAAGTATTAATTTTGCTTAATTATGCGCTTAATTTGATAGATCAAGACTACAACGAATGCTTTTGTTCAAACTGTCAAAACTTATTGAGCTTGTATGAAGACACGAATTTATGTTGACAACGTAAGTAAGAACAGTGACTAGTATGATAAAGAATGTAAATCAAGTAAGGCAAAAGTAAAAAGGTACTGCGAGTTTTTCACCGAACGAAAGATCGAGCCGACATGATGCTTACTGTATAGCAAAAAGAGAATATAAGCTCAGCGAAAAGAAAAACAGCATAATGATCTATTACTGGATAGATTTACTGGGTCCATCAATAATAAAAAAAAGAATTCTAAGAAAATATGCACAGAATTCCTGTTAGAAAAAAAGCAAACTATTATTTTACAACACAACAGATAACTGGATGACACATTTACATACCTTTGAAATGTTATAAGCATCTCAGCCTGTTTCGATTGCCTTTACTGTTGGCGTCTGAAAATGAAAAAGACTGTCAGAAATGTATTGATATTTTTATATAACACGTTTAATATAACTATCTGCTGCTATGACTTAAGAACCTGATACACGTATACGTATATGACTTTGAGTGAAAACGTTTCTAGGAAAATGTGCACAGTTCATCAATTTGAAAGAGAACCCCTTCAAAAGGGGCAATGGCCTATGCATGAATAAGTTCTCTCTCTCTCTCTCTCTCTCTCTCTCTCTCTCTCTCTCTCTCTCTCTCTCTCTTAGCAGTAGTGCCAACCAAATCACCCAGTCACTTAATTTCTGGCCAGCCTGTTGTCCATAGCTCAGACATCTACCATGTCTGACTCAGGAACTCCATGTCCTCACTGGTCATTTGTTCTTCATTTATTTCATTATTCAGTTGTGACCCCGTCGCCTTTGGCCTCAGGGCCAGGTAGATGTAGAGTAGCGTATATGGGCTAGCCCGCTAGCAGCTGCAGCTGCTGGATAAAACTCTAGGTTGACACTATTGGGCTAGCCCGCTAGCATCTGCACCTGCTGGATAAAACTCTAGGTTGACACTATATGGGCTAGCCCGCTAGCAGCTGCAGCTGCTGGATAAAACTCTAGGTTGACACTATTCCGAAATGAATCAACTGATTCAGATTGGAGAGCAGCCAAGGAGACAAGCAACACGATCAGATGTTTCAATTTTTGGTGTTTTCTTTTCACTTTGCCATTTACTCCTGGAGATGAAATCTGTTCATTGATTTTTTTTTTCTCCATTATATACTGATTTTCAACATCTATAATTTTTTCTTGTTTATTCAAAATCCATTACAATACCCTAACATGTATTACAGTGTATCTATCTCGAAGCCAGAAAATCCCGAAACTGTTGTTGGCTTTAATTAAAAAAAAAAAAAAAAAAAAAAAAAAAAAAAAACAGGTAGGGTAACTCTTGCTTCCTTGACGAGATGATTACACGCCCATAAGTCCAACGAATGCTGCTCACGACACCCAATCGCCCGGCAGAAATGATGGGAGAGAGCACACAGAACAAACAAGGAGACATCGCCAAAACAGAAGTTCCACGCTTGCCCCTATACCCTGTACCTGACACATCCGCACAGCAGCAAACAACTGGAGAAATACAGAAACAAAATTAACTTTTATTCTAGACTGGCAGAACCTTTTGGATCTTAAACAGAGTCAAACATACTGACAAACAGTAACAAACACAGGTAGCCTCGTTGACTTGTTAAAACTCATCTTCTGGTCACACGAAAATCCTTAACCTGCTGTCGCTTAGCACGATTAAAATTTCAGTGAGAAGTGATATTGTGTCACGACTAATTTTCATTCACTCTGTTTGTGAGGTTGCCAGTGAAAAGTGATATTGTGTTCACAGGGCCAAGTCACATCCTCACCGATTTTTTCTGTCTGTCTGTCTCTGTCTGTCTCTCTCTCTCTCTCTCTCCTCTCTCTCTCTCTCTCTCTCTCTCTCTCTCTCTCTCTCTCTCTCTCTCTCTCTCTCTCTCTCTCTCATTCTCTCTCTCTCTGTGTACAAGTTGGACACAAAAAAAATCTCCTTTGAAATGTTAGGTTTTTATATACTCAGTTTATAGCTAGTGATTGTCCATCCTCCCCCTTTCTCTATTCCCCACACTGCCTATATGCACCACAGTGACAAGATGTCACTGACTGACTCAGTGTTCTGTGACCCTGTCTGTTCTGTATGGCGCCAAGAAAAAAGTCCGAAGCAAAGTATACGAGTATCAATGAGTTAAAATTATTTTAATTGTGACAAAACATACAAGACAAGTTAAAATCCAGTAGAAAAATTAAGTCAACTAGAAGTATAACAAAATGGAGTTCTTTTGATCTGAAAAAAAATCTGCTTGTATACGAGTATGAACAAGAGAGGTGGTAAGGCAATAGGAGACTCATGTTCAATGCTTCAAGGCACTGAGTATAACTGCAGACATTGCACTAAAAATCAGAATAATTTGTTATGATATCATTTGCAAAAGCAAATGAGAAACTTGTAACATACACACACTGGCACTTTAACCTGGCTTTGCCTAATCCATAACCCCCTTTCAGTTCATCTTCTCTCCCTTCCCTCTCCACCCGCCCACTATTGTCTCTGCCTTTCTTTCACATACACCAGCGGCAGCAGCAGCATTCGACTTTCTCCCGCCGAAGACGGTGAGATGAAAATTGTACCAAAATCTGTGCTCCAAAGTCTACTACCTCCACCCACGTTCCTCTTTTTGACCACCTTCTTACACAGTACACATGTGTGTGCAAGCAGAACACCACACAGTGCATCAGTAGAGTCTGACAGGACAATGAAATTCAGCTGGGTGGCCTGTCAGGTACCCAGCAAATGATTCTGGTTCAATAGTAGCACAGTGATTCCACTAACTGATTCATTTGGACAATGTTTCCGTTGATTCACCCAGCAAATGATTCTGGTTCAACAGTAGCACAGTGATTCCACTAACTGATTAATCTGAACAATGTTTCCGTTGATTCACCCAGCAAATGATTCTGGTTCAATAGTAGCACAGTGATTCCACTAACTGATTAATTTGGACAATGTTTCCGTTGATTCACCCAGCAAATGATTCTGGTTCAATAGTAGCACAGTGATTCCACTAACTGATTAATTTGGACAATGTTTCCGTTGATTCACCCAGCAAATGATTCTAGTTCAATAGCAGCACAATGACTCGACTAACTGATTAATTTGGACAATGTTTCTGTTTAGAAAGTTTCATTCTGATGCATGCTGGGTAACAAAGGTCACGCGCATTTCATTGTAAATCAGTATGTGCAGCAGTTTTGATGCGATGTAATGCTGTTGTGTGTGTGTTGTGTATTGTGTGTGTGTGTGTGTGTGTGTGTGTGTGTGTGTGTGTGTGTGTGTGTGTGTGTTAGTGAGAGAGAGAGAGAGAGAGAGAGAGAGAGAGAGAGAGAGAGAGAGAGAGTTCTCTTGCTTTCACGTCCCAAACGAATCGACATTCATGAAGGTGTTGGTATCTTTCTTCCAGGAGACGCCAAAACATGTAGAATCACCGGCGATCCACAAGTGGAAACTTTCAACAACGACGCCTTTCTGCTCAACTTTCCGTGCAGTTACATGCCTTCCCGCGTCTGTCTCCAAGACAGCAATGGGTAGGGCATCACCATGAAGAATGAACCTGTCACTCTCTGTGCATGGTTTCCCAAGGTAGTCAGGCATCTTTAATAATGAATCAGTGTCATTTAATTTGATTGCTGCTGTGACATTGCAGGCTGTTTATCTGCCTTTTCAGTATGTTTGTCATCTAAGTAAGTACTCATTAAAAATCTGTACGAATTCTGCCTAGTCCGTCACCCCCCTTTATATCTACCGTTGATAGGAAAAATGCTGCTATGTTCAGCAAGTTTGTCTCAATTCCATATCAGTATTATAATCCCAGTTTTTCTTATCTGTGGCATCGAATAGTTGTTCTACCCATTGCAGATGCAGTTGCTTATGAAGACATATCAAATTTGTCATACTAAGCTCACTTTCTTCATGTTCAGCTTCCATATGTCTTTCTTTTGCATTTTGCAAATGCTTTTCTGTCGCTGATTTCTTCTCCCATAGGAATAAATAAGTGTTGATTTTACCTGATATGTGTTTTTTGGAAGAGCAGCTGACCGCATCACATCGACAACCTGGATTATTATAAATACCTTCATGACAACCATTTTTCCTCGGTGGTGGGATGTCTTTTACTTCATCAAATCTTTTGTCATGTTGATGTGGTCTGCACTGGAAATCTAGTTATCTTCAATGTTTTTGCTTTCTTGTCTGCCTGAAAGCAAATGCCTGGTTTATGGACTGTTGTCACTGGCACGGTTTGCAGTTCCTTTTGTAGGGCATTTGTCTTCTGTATTTTGACTTTTAAAATTAAACCTGAAAACGTTTTTTTTAGCCAGGTGATTATTTCCAACGATTTAGTAATGTGTGTGTATGTGTGTGTACGTGTGTGTGTGTGTGTGTGTGTGTGTGTGTGTGTGTGTGTGTGTGTGTGTGTGTGTAAAATACGATTGTATCGTTAATCATTTGTCTATATATTTAAATGATTTAAATTTCTTTCTGTAGACTGAGGTAGACTGATATCTTCAACAGCACTGTTTCTGATCTTAATGGCTAATAACTCTACAGCCAGTACAAATGTATGGGTAGCAAACGAGCATCTGGTCTCAGCACAGAATTTCTGATTTCAGCTTAACATAATTCACATTTGGCAGTATTTGAAATATTATCATTAGCGTACCTATCTAGCAGTGCTTTGAGTAGGCTGTTAATATTTTTCATGAAATCTGAGTTCTCAAGTAACTGTTGTTGTTGAACTTTGCACCCTGTACCATGTCTAGCCTCAGGAGCATTAAACTTCGATAAAGCCGCCATATACTCGGAGTTAGGGAGAGTCAAAAGTTCACAAGAAACAGAAGAGTGGGTCAACTCCTTCTGAAGCAAAACAGTGGTTTGGACATCCAGCTATAAATGTGTTGTTTTTGCTCTAGCTATCTTCCTTCTTATCCCTGTGAAATGGCCGCCATGTATTGATCAGCTCTAAAGATTTCGTTCGTTTATTGAATTTGTTTACTTCAGAATCACGGTAGGGTTGTCTTGATATATCAGTTCTGTTATTAAATGCACAATTGAGATGTATAAAAAAGTAAGTGTTGAGGAGAGAGCTCCCCACATTGTTCTTGTATCCCCATAAAGACAGCCATCTTATCTCCTGCATTATTAAAGCTCCTGGAATGAACTCGTAATTTTCATTGCTGACAGACACAACTAAAAGTCTATTTTGTGATAGTTACAAATTAACAGAGCGACGGAAGCAAAAAAAAGGCATTACCCACCCACCGCAGCAGTCGCTCAGCTAGTCTCAGGTTTCAATAACTGTAACATGAATGTACTCGACAAATGAGCGAGCGAGACCTTTGTTTTCATGATTTATTTAATTCCGTTTCACACGGCTGTCTTCTGTTTGTGCTCTATATTAATTTCCTGCATTAAACAAATAAGGAGATGTAGGCTTTCCCTGTCTCCACGCTTTTTTCTTTCATACATAAACATACTTTTTTTTTTTTTCAGAATGATTGGTTTTTTTTGTGTTAACATCTTAGAGGAAACAATCTTTCATCTTTGAAAATCTCAAAGTAGGAGAGTGATCTGGTTGCAAAGTAAGATGACTGCAGGCAGAAATCTAAACAACTCTTAAATAAATGTTAGCAAACCGCCTAGAGAAACGTGGACAAACGAGAGTCACAAGACAAGACACGACGCGTTTCGACCTCTTAGGTCTTCTTCAGGCAAGACACAAACAAAATAGACAATGAAAATGAACGAGTTTGTCACTCAGCTTGATCTCTTCAGCGCAAGATAGGCGTTGAATGAAAACGAGGCCGGTAGAAGGGAGATAATGTGTGAGTCAAGGTAGTAATGATGATATTATATTACTGATAAGAATACTATAAAGGTCAAAATATTAAACAATAAATGAAGACAGAATTACTACTACTTTTGATGATCAAACTAGGAAAACGAAGGCTCTTTGAAAAGGTAAAACAGACTTATCACGATGATCTTTCTTAAATGCTTTACATCAGCATAAATCAGACTTATACCATCCAATGGCTTAGCTATTCAGCCTGACTAACCACGGCTCAGTAGAGAAATGGAGTGGTCTTGCTGGCTGACACCTAATCACGACTTTTATTGACACTGACGTTCTGACCACAAGTAACTTTTATCTTTAATTTAAGGAAAACTGGAAACAATCTCCACAAACCGTCAGGTATACTGAGTTTCCTTATCATGTCACGCTATGAACTTGATATTTAATGCATGATATTGAATTCATAGAAGAAACAAAAACAGAAGAAGAAAGACATGGGCATGACTAGTTCTGTTGTTTTAAATATAGTTTTTTCCTGTTGTTCTAAATATATTTTTTCCTGTGCCAAGACTTGACGATGAGCTTTGGACAGGGTCTTAGCTGTAAATGGCATCAGCTTTGTAAAGAGGATATCCAATAGCTAATCACATGAGGAAACAAAAGCAAACTTAAACAATTCGGCACTGAGCTGTTTATTCTTTCAATTGTTACATGTCTCGTCATGTGACCAATCATGCCCGAAGAGGAAGAGCTGCAACGTGTGTGACGCTGTAAGGCATTTGCATAAGACGTCATGAACACGGGAGCACGTGGTAGCACATGGATCTGGCATTGCTATGATATGTGATCTTCCCCCCATAATACGAAAACTAAATGAATGTGGTGCGAACAGTCCTTTCTTTTAAGCTTGATTTAGCTCGGAACTTTCCTTCCTCTCCCTTCTCTCTCGATTGCTTGTTCCCACCTTGCATAAAATAGCCAAATGAACAAACAAAAATAAAAGGAATAAACAAAAATGAATAAATCATTAAATAAATGAATAGATAGATAAATCAATTAAAAAAAAAAAAACAGAAAACTCAAAGAAGATTAAACAGTCTGGGCTGTATACCTAAAAAGAAAACACGAATAAGGCATGTGACAAAACAGTAGTGTTTGATTTCTGGTGTACATATGTAATAGATATATGTTGAAAAGTCTTCCCCATCTCTCTCTGTCTCTCTCTCTTCTGTCTGTCTCTCGTCTGTCTCTCGTCTCTCCTCTCTCTCTCCTCTTCATCTCCTCTCCTCCGTCTTCGCTCTCCCTCTCGTCCCTCCTCTCTCTCCTCTCCTCTCCTCTCTCCTCTCTCTCTCTCTCTCTTCAACATTGTCTCTCTCTCTTCTCTTAGGACCTGCCAAATAACACTCAAACATTTTGCAACGAACAACAGGACCACGGACAGCGTTTATAACCTTCTCTTCGCAGCGTTTCCAACCTGCCTGGTGTCGGCTTATGGACTGGACAAGGACGGAAATCGGGCACGTACGGGCGAATTCCAGCTGAATGCCGTCCAAAGACAGAGCGTAGGTAGTCGGAAAATAACAACAACAACAAATTCTTTCCATGTGTGGGTCGCAGTTCATGCAGGATAGGAAGATTGGTGGGGGATGGATGGGGGTTTTAAAAGGTGGTGGGGGCAGAGGGGACGGGTGGAGGGGGGGGTGGGTGCTGGCCTTGGCATAGTTTGGGGGCGCGACCGAATTGAAGGGCTTTGGAACCATGTTGCTTAAACGATGTCTTACAGTAGACTTATCTGTTCCACTACGCTCTCCCTCCCCATCTCGCTATGAAAAAAGGTCATGTCTCTGCCCTTGGAGACAGAACAAGCAAAGGGGATGAGGGATTACTACTACTATTGAAATCATGACACCATGGAGGGGAAGGGCCGGGGAATGACAATGTCCCTCTGAAAAAGGTGGATGACAGACAGGGGGGTGGGGGAGAGGAGCATGGAGACACGAAAGGTTTTGTTGACAGTTGAAGTCCTATACGAATATGCCCAGGAAAATCCGAACACACACTACCGTTCATGACTTTGACCTCCAGCCTCGCGTCCCTCCCGGCCTTCACACATCCTCCAACCCAGCTCCCACCGCTCTCCTCCCTCTGTTCTTTTAAGGTGCCCCGTTCTCCACCCCCGAGTTGCAGCCGAATAGTGGTTCTCTATCACTAGATGTGTGATTTGCGACGACGATCCTGTTAGTTTTCCTTACTTGGTTTTCCATATTCTTGAGTTATGCGACTGGTCACTGTTTTTTTTTGTGCATTGTGAGCAACACACACAAATCTAACACAGAAACACGCAGACACACACCCAACACACCCACAGCCCACACACACAACACACAACACACCACACACACACCCACACCTAGCGTCCGAGGTCGGAGTGAATTGAATTTATGCACA
>JADBJO010009153.1:7500-15000 GCA_016801955.1 Conus betulinus
ATCTATCCACTTATTTTATTTATTCATTTTTGGCTTGCTTTATGCCTAATTTCGCTGAGGTTATATTCTCTTTTTCTGCTTACTTCTTCATTTATCTATCTATTCATTACTAGCTTGTTTAATGCCTGATTTTGTATTGTTAATGAGACTGAGAGAAAGAGGGGACGGGGTGAATGAAGGTAAACAATGGGCAAGAGAAAGGTACAGACAGACAGAAAGAGGAGACAAATACAATCCCAACAAAAAGAGCGGAAAAAAAAAGATGCAGATACTGGGGCAGATTTTCAGCCACAGTGACACAGAGAAAGACAAAAGATGCAGACAGACAGACAGACAGACAGAGACAGACAGACAGACAGACGGCGAGAAAGGCAGACACGGGAGACGGATGGACAATTAGAGAAAAAAAAAAAGAAAAGAGACACAGATACGTGCATATTTCTCACACAATTCTCTCCACTCAATTCATGTTTTGTTTCAGTTTCTGCCCGAAAGATTCCACCAACCGAATGTGTACACCGGGAAAGGGCAACTCCACCCGGGGTTTTCCCCAGGTATGGCTTGATATATGTATGAAATGAAAGGGAGGGGATGGAGTGGGGTGGGGGGGTGGGGGGTGGGGGGTGGACGTTGAAGTGGACAGTGGGTTAGCCACTTCCTAAGGATACCGAAGGACCGCATCGCAAAGTCAATGTCCTCAGGCGAGAGCCTGTCCCTGGGGGGAAAGCCCCTGGGAGCACACGTCAGTTCCCTCATCAACCCAACGCCCTCGGCTTGCCTGGCTTTGGCCAAAATGTCCGTCAGTGGAAGAAATGCGCACCCCTGGCGATGAGAAATGGCTGTCTGTCTGCTGCCACAGATGATGGTGGTGATAAAGAATGTGCAATGACGATACTATGGTGGTGATAAAGAATTTGCAATTACAATATGTGCTGAATCGAACTTCTTCTATGCATAATCTGTTCATACATGGTAATAAAAGGCTGAGTTTTAGGCAGAAAAAAAAAAAAACGGAGTGGGGGTGGGGGTAGTGGTAAGGGGGGGGGGGGGCTGCGAGTTAGGAGATATGAGGATGCGGATGATCGGGATGGGGGAAAAAAAAACATGTGCGTGCGCGCGCACGTGCACCACACACACACACACCACACACACACACACACGCACACACCACACAAACACATACTATATATATATATTACATATTATTATATGTGGGGGAGGGGGGATGCGTGCGTGCGTGCGTGCGTGCGTGCGTATGTGTGTGTGTGGATGAGGTAATTTGGCAGGCGCTTTACTGAAGAAAAAAAAGAAAGAAAGAAATCAGAAACCACCAACAAAGAATGAAACTCATAGCTACCTGACCAAGGTAACCGACACTTTGTTGATGACGGTTTCTCTTCACATCTTTTTTTTTTTTTTTTTTTGGATTTTTTTTAGTTGCAAAGTGAAACGACTGCACTGGCGGAAATCTAAACAAATCTTAAATAAATGTCAGTGAACCGCCCAGAGAAACGTGGGACAAACGAGTCACAAGACAAACCACAACGCGTTTTCAACCTCTTAGGTCTTCTTCAGGTGCAACAAACATGAAACAAATAACGAAAATGCACTTAGCTTTGATCGCTTCTGTGTTCAGCGCAAGAAAGAAGGCGTTGAACACAGAAGCGATCAAAGCTAAGTGCATTTTCGTTATTTGTTTCATGTTTGTTGCACCTGAAGAAGACCTAAGAGGTTGAAACGCGTTGTGGTTTGTCTTGTGACTCGTTTGTCCACGTTTTCTCTGGGCGGTTTCGTCTGACATTTATTTAAGATTTTTTTTTTTGGTCAACATCAGAACGTGCTCTTTAACGCGCATTCACATTTTCACTCTACACCCCCTAGCATCCCCCCATCCTACACCGCTCCCCCCCCCCCCCCCCCCCCCCCCCCCCCCCCCCCCCCCCCTCCGCCTCCTCCTTTCGGCAAAACTAGTCCGTGCCTGAAAACCTAAAAAAAAAAAAAAAAAAAATTACTGGTGAATGGACCACGGAAGCAAATTGTGAGACCGATAGGTTGAGTCAACAGAAGGAAAAGAAAAAAAAAAAAAAAAAGAAAAAAGAATTTAAAAAAAAAAAAAAAAAAAGAAGAAAAAGAAAAACAAACAGAAACAAAGGGAGAGAAGGCATGTCCAGCTCCGAGTTTCCACAGAAGCGGAGGCAGTGTGTTTCTACTGAAAGAAGATCATCTCCTTCATGCGGACGGCAAAGCTACGACGACAGGAACAAACCGTCACGGTAGGGAGAAACGAGGTTTCTAACTCGGGGGGGTTCCTTACAACCCCCTCATGGCCAGCACTGAGAGACACCTCCTTCATGTGGATGGCAAAGCCACGACCCAGAAAAAACTGTCATGGTACGGAAGAAAAGATTTTGTGTGTGTGTGTGTGTGTGTGGTGTGTGTGTGTGTCTAACTCGGGGAGTTTTTTTTACGCACAGTCTTTCTTATGCCAGCATCGAAAGCTACCTTCTTCATCTGAACATAATCTCCACTGATGTCCAAGTGACCTTTAAAGGCGACGAAAGGAATGGTACCAATAGAGACCACGAGGAGGAAAGGTGGAGGTAGGGAAGGGGACAGAAGGAGACAACTGGTCACAACGAACGTGAACAACAGGAAGACGGGGGCCGGCAGCGAAGCAAAGACGTCAACTCTGACGGGGGTGGGAGCAGGGAGAGGAGGATGGGGGAGAAGGGGGCAGGGGGGGGGGGGGATGTTGGGTGAGGAAAAACTTGAGATCGGGTTTGTGTGTGTGTGTGTGTGTGTGTGTGTGTGTGTGTGTGTGCGTGCGTGTGTGGTAAGCGTGCGTGCGCGCGCGTGTGTGTGTGTGTGTGTGTGTGTGTTGTGTGTGTATGCGTATGCGTGCGTGTGTGTGGTGTGTGTGTGTGTGTGTGTGTGTGTGTGTGTGTGTGTGTATGTATGCGTGCGTGCGTGCGTGTGCGTGTGTGTGTGTGTGTGTGTGTGTGTGTGTGTGTGTAAGCGTGTGTGTGTGCGTGCATGCGTGCGTGGTGTGTAAGTGTGTGTGTGCGTGCGTGCGTGCGTGCGTTAGGGGTTTTTTTCCTTTTCTTTCTTTTCTTTCTTCTTTTTTTTTTAAGACAAATCTTAAACAAATGTTAGCGAACCGTCCCCAAGAGAAACGTGACACACAAAGTCACAAGACAAACACGACGCGTTTCGACCTCTCTTAGGTCTTCTTCTTCATGCAAGACGCAAGCAAACAGGACAATCAAAAATGATGAAAGAGTTTGTCACCTAGCTTTGTGATCTCTTTCAGCGCCGCCAGGTAGGCGTTGAATTTTTGTTGTTGTTGTTGTTTGTTTTTTGTTTTTGTTTAATCAGAACCTGACTGAAGACGGGCAATGAACCAAGCCAACCAACCTATCAGGGTGAATTAAACCTACAGCGAAATCCTGATCACACACTTGTCTCACCACCTGCCCCTCCTGCCCCCCCGACACCCCCCCCCCCCCCCCCCCTCCGCTCTCTCTCTCTCCTCAATCCCCTCGTCTCTCCTCTCTCTCCCTCTCTCTAGCTCTCATCTCGCTCTCTTCATCCTCTCTCTCCTCTCTCTCTCTCTCTCTCGGGTAAATCGGCTTATGGCATCTCAAAATGAGTGCAAGAAATTTCTCAATTTACTTGTTCATGACTTCGTGAACGAGGAATTTCAGCAGTCTTTCATGTTTTACTAAAAAATCATACTTGTTGTTACTATATTCATCCCCCACTCTCCTAAGAATAGGCCATGGCCTGGTATATGAAGTCAAACACAACCAATCCGAGATCCTGGTTCTCTCTCTTCTCTCTCGTCTCCATCTCCCCACTCCTCACTCTCCTCCCCCTCTCCCTCTTCTCTCTCCCTCCTCTCTCTCACCCTCTCGTCCTCTCCTCTCAGGTCTCCCCTGCCACTCCGGCGACGCGCGTGTACTGAGCTCATTACCCAGCACTCGAAATCCCCCCGCTCACGTATATCGCAAGTCTCACTCCTCCTCGATACGACGACTCTTATCCTATGTCTCGGGTATTCCGTTCGGTTACCCTCTCATCAACCAACTCTCTCTTCTCATCCTCTCTCTCCTCCCACATCTCTCTCTCCCGTCTCTCTCTCATCCTCTCAATCCTCCTCTCTCCTCTCTCTCCTCCTCCTCTCTCTCTCTCCTCTCTCTCCCTCTTCTCTCCTCTCTCTCGCTTCTCTCCTCATCCCGTCTCCTCCCTCCTCCCTATTCTCTCCTCTCTAGTGTCCTCTCCTCCTCTCTCCTCTCTCTCTTCTCTCTCCTCCTTTCTCTTCTCTACCTCGATCTCCTCTCTCTCTCCCGCTCCTCTCTCGCCCCTCCTCCTCTCCTCTCATCCTCTCCCTCCTCTTCTCTCTCCTCTCTCTCTCTCTCCTCTCTACCTCCTCTCCTCTCTCTCTCTCCTCTCCCTCCTCTCTCCTCTCCCCCTCCTCTCTCTCTCTCCCATCCTCTCTCTCCCCCCTCGTTCCTCTCTCTCCTCCTCTCCCCATCTCCTCTCCTCCTTTCTCTCTCTCTCCTCTCTCTCACTCTTCCTCCATCTCCTCTCCTCACCCGTCTCTCATCTCCTCTCTCTCCCCCTCTCCTTCCTCTCCTCTCCTCTCTCTCCCCTCTCGTCTCTCTCCTGACGCACATCCATCCCCCATCGCACATCCCCCCCCCGCCCTCTCTCTCTCTTCTCACTCTCTCATCTCTCACCCTCTCCTCCTCTCATCTCTCCTCTCGCTCCCCTCCCCTCTCTCCTCTCTCCCCCTCCTCCATCACCCCCTCTCTTCTCCTCCCTCATCTCTCTCTCCTCTCTCTCCTCTCCTCTCTCTCCTCTCTCTCTCTCCGTCCTCCTCTCCTCGCTCTCTCCCCCTCCTCTCCTCTCCTCTCCTCTCCTTCTCCTCTCTCTCTCCTTCTCTCCTCTCTCTCCCTTTCTCTCTCTCTCCTCCTCTCCCTCGTCTTCCTCTCCCTCTCGTCTCTACTCTCCCACTCCTTCTCTCATCTCGCCTCCCCTCCACTCTCTTCTCCTCCTATCCTCGTTCTCTTCTCTCTCCTCCTCATTCCTCTCCTCCCTTCTCTCCTCCTCTCTCACTCTCCTCCATCCATCTCCATCATGTTCTCCTCCCACCCCACTCAGTTTCGTCTCTCCTCCTCATCTCTCTCTCCTCTCTGCTCTCCCTCCCCCTCTCCGTCTCTTCTCCCCTCAACCTTCCTCCCTCTTCTCTCTCTCCCTCTGTCTCTCTCTCTCCTCTTTTTCTCTCCCTCTCTCCTCTCCCCTCCGTCCCTCTTTCATCTCTCCTCTCCCTCCCCACCTCTCTCTCTCTCCTCTCCTCCCTCTTCTCTCTCATCTTCTCGCCTCTTTCTCCCTCTCTCCTTCTCTCTCTCTCCTCTCTCCTCTCTCCTCTCTCCTCTCCCCCCATCTCATCTCTCTCCCTCCTCTCCTCTCTCTCTCGCCTCTCTCTCATCCCCCTCTCTCCATCCTCTCCTCTCTCTCTCTCTCCTCTCTCCTCTCTCTCTCTCTCTCTCTCAACCTCTCCGCCTCTCTCTCTCCACTTCTCCTCTCCTCTCTCTCTCTCTCTCTCCTCTCTCTCCTTCCTCTCTCCTCTTCTCTCATCTCTCTCTCTCTCTCTCCTCTCCCCTCCTTCTCCGTCCACTCTCTCTCCATCTCACCCTCATCTCTCCCCTCTTTCATCTCTCTCAATCTCCTCTCTCAAGTCTCTCTCTCTCTCGTCTCTCATCACTCCACTCTCCATCCTCCCCCTCTCCTCTCTCTCTCTCTCTCTTCCTTCCTCCCTATCCTCTCTCTCTCTCCCTCTCATCTCTCCGCTCTCCATTCCCTCTCTCTCATCTCTCCTCTCTCTCTCGTCTCTCCTCTCTCTCCCCTGCCCCCTATCTCCCCCCACCCCCCCTACCCCCCCAGGCGAAGACAGTGGTCAGAGACTTCATACCTTCTGACAGCAACTGACGGTCCTCCCAGAGAGTTCCAGCTTTAACACAGGCAGCGAACAAACCTCCCCCGACTTGAAGAAGCCCAGGTAGAGACGAATGGTGGATTGATGATACAGCAAAACAGAAAGAAGATGAGGACCAACAAAAAAAAAAAAAAAAAAAATCAAACCCTACAGCCAATTTCTATCCGCCCCACCCCTCCCTTCCCCTCTTCCTCCCTTCCAATGTAAACAATGAGAAAAGAAAACAAAATTAAAATAAAGGAAAAAAAAAACCCCCAACCCAAAACGTAATCTCCTCCAAATAAAACTTACTGGGCTTCAGTGAATACGTATAACCAGCAGCAGTGCAACAAAGGGATTCTCCCCCCCCCAGCCCCCCCCCCCCCCCCCCCCCCCCCTTTCCACCCCCCCCCCCCCCCCCCCCCCCCACCCCCCCACCCCTACCACCGGTTCTATTCCCGGCGCTAAATCAGGATTACACTCCATCTACTTCTTCCTCCCCGTTCGCAAGATGGGCCATCAAATCTTCTTGTTGCCCTGGAGACGGATCTCAGAGCATCTCCGGCAATTTGACCTTTGCCCTGTGACAACTGTCATCAAGGGAGAGCTGGGTGGGGGCCGCCTGGCTACTTTTGGCGGATGCTCTCCGCGAGATTATGATATCAGGCTATGGAGATCTGATATACTATCAAAAGACTAAACATCGACCTGTACTTGGAAACGATCACACATACACACACACCACACACACACACACACACACACACACAAACACACGCACGCACGCACCGCAACGCAACACACACCACACACACACGCAAGCACACGCATGCACGCACGCACGCACGCACTCACGCACACACACACACCGCACACGCACATAGCACCCACCACCACCAAACCAGACATGCAAACTAAAACGAAACAGATGCAAACTGTTAAGAGAAAACTAGAGAATCTGCAAAAAGAACATAAAGAGAAAACTAGAGAAGCTGCAAACAGAACAATAAGAGAGAAAACTAGAGAAGCTGGGAACAAAAATAAATAAAGAGGTAAAAGTACAGAAGCTGAGAAAACCACTTTCATCCATGAACGAAAACGTATTAACAGTCCCAAAACGACATTTATCAAAATAGTTCTCCCCCCACACGTCCCCCTCCACCCCCTCCGCGCCCTCCCCCCTTTTTTTTTTCATAGCAATTATCAAAATGGCCGGAAACGATTCTTTTCCTCTGTCAGAACGGGGTTTTTTAACAATTCTCGTACGTCTCACGATCAAGACCTGGTTGTTGTTTATGAGCGATTTCAAGCTTCGAAAGGCCAGTTTCACCGTGACAACAGCCATCATTGGCCGTTGAGACCAAACCCAACAGTCTCTCATCAGTTTTTCAGGCCGTTCAGACAGTGGTCAAGCATCCAAGCTAACGAACACAGTGAGCAGCCCCCCTCAGCACAGAAGAAGAAACTCACGAACACAGTGAGCAGCCCCATCATCACAGGGAAGAAATTTCACGAACACAGTG
>JADBJO010009153.1:20000-25000 GCA_016801955.1 Conus betulinus
GGCACCGGACACAGTAGCCCTGAGTGAGGGGAAATATTTGGGCCCGGACCTGAACCGGAACGACACACCACACACACCACAAGGACACCCCTAGAGTGACCGAGTTCCGTTTAATAGAAAAACGGTAACACTGTTGCCTTCACCTGTCTGATCACCGGATAAGTTGGATAGGTTTTTACAGAGAGCAGAGAGAGAGAGCGAGGAGAGAGGAGAGTGAGGAGAGGAGAGGAGGGAGAGAGAGAGTGACAGACGGACAGAGACAGAGACGACAGACAGAGACATAGAGAGAGACTAGAGACACAGAGCGAGAGAGAGGATAGAGAGAGGTACCACAAAGAAAATCGTAACACTAACAATCACATGTCAACACGAGCCGCATTCTTAATATTTCCACAACCAGTGGCTTTCATGTGGTCGACACTTGTTCTTCCGAAACTATTTTGACACAACAAAATAATAGCCATCTATTGGGGAGCAGCAAAGGAAGATTTGAATATTTTGGCCTCCCCCCCCCACCCCCCACCCCCCCACCGCCACCCCCACTCCTTTCCATCTCTTTCGACCCCGGTCTCCCCTTGTACCAAACAAACTGTTTGATCCTCCGACAAGTATGATAACAGCTGGAGAGAGTAGAGAGAGAGAGAGGGGGGGGGGGGACTGGAGGGATGGAGAGACAGAGAGAGAGAGAGAGAGAGAGAGAGAGATGAGAATGAGGTGGAAGAGAAAAAAAGGAGAGTAAACAAGAGCCTTGGGAGACTCTCAGGTATGGCGGGAGTGGGGGGGGGGGTCTTCTCCACTGGGGTCGTTACGGGTGGTGGGATGAAGCTGAGGGTGCGTTCTAGCGGAGGAGAAGGAGGAGGGGGAGGGGGATCGAGGAGGAGGGGGAGGAGGAGGGCAGGAGAAGACAGACGAGCGTTGCAGGATCAGAGGGACCCTTAGCACTAGCGGTGATCGATCGCTACAACATCACCCGTGTCAATTGATTCCCCCCGGCTTTCTTTTCCTTTTTTTTTTTTTTTTTTTTTTTTAACCACGTGTCCACTGGAGCTTGCCAGCTTGTTCGTCTCCAACTCATTTGCCCTTTTTCTCCTCCTTTTCTTTTTGTCCCTTTTTTGTCCCCTCTCTCCTCTCTCCTCTCTGTTCCTCTCTCTACATTCTCCCCCTCTCTCTCCTCTCCGCCTCTCCTTCTCCCTCTCTCTCTCTCTCTCCTCTTCCCCAGTAGTTCTCTCCTCTCTCTCTCCCCTCTCTCCTCTCTCCTCTCTCCTCCTCTCTCCTCTCGATCTCTCTCTCTCTCCTCCTCTCTCTCTCCTCTCTTCCTCTCTCTCTCTCTCTCTTCCCCACTAGTTCTCCTCTCCAAACAGGGACAGGTTTCATATCGCCCACGCGCTTTCCGGGCAGTCTGTGTGTCTGTTGTGGCACAGCCTTGAACTCGGGGCACTGACTGAACAACGGTGTTGAGAGGTCTGAGAGTGTTCCGTTTATAACCTGTGTTCACCCTGGGTGATGTTGGACTTTTTAACAAAACAAAAAAAGAAGAAAAGAAGAAGAAGAAAAAAAAAAAAGGGGGGGGGGGGGGAGAGAGAGTATGGAGAAAGAAAAACGAGAAGAATCGTGAACTAGCAATGTGAAACCGCCTTTCAGATTTAGCTGATTTATTAAAAAAAAAAAAACAAAAAAAAAACTGCCATATGGAACTGTAACACAAAAAAAAAAGACAGGCAAAGAAAGCACAGTATACTGAATAAAGAAGAAAGAAAAAAAGAAGAAAGAAAGAAAAAAAGAAAGAAGAAAGAAAGAAAAGAAAAAAGGAAAGAAAGAAAGATAAAAAGAAGAGAGAGGAGAGAGAGAGAGAGAGAGAGATGAGAGAGAGGAGAGAGAGAGAGAGAGAGACGAGACGAGACGAGACGAGACGAGACAAGACGAGATAAGACGAGAAAGAAAGAAAGAAAGAACGAAAGAAAAGTACAGAAAGAACGACAGAGAGCCATCATGACCTAACAAACAGCAGGAGAGAAGAAAATTTTTTTTTTTTTTAAACCTCTAAATCTAACAAGCCAAAAACGAAAGGACCCTCTGGTACTCGGGTTTTGTTTATAAAAAAAAAAAAATAAAAAAAAAAAAACGAAAACAAAACTCCCGGGAACAATACCTAACTTATCTTTCATTGTCCGGAGGTCTTTGGCCAGATTACACTGGCTAGCATCTCCTGGCTCGCTATTAACCTCTTTCCCCCCCCCTAGTTCTCCCCAAGCTTTTCCACAAGACCCCTCTCTCTCTCTCTCTCTCTCTCTCTCTCTCTCTCTCTCTCTCCCCAAAACGACACTGGCTGCTGGAGATTAGCGCTGATCAAGCAGGCCTGCAACACCGGCCGTATTACAAATACGTGCGAGCGGAGCTAAGCCATGCTCGCTAGATGTCACCAGATGAAGACGAAACAAACATCAGCCAGTTTAATAAAGGACAAGGGAAGAAACGTCCACGAGAAACAAGACACCGAGGATCACGTTGCCGAAAAACAACAAATTCGGGAAACGGAGAGGAAGAACAGAAAGGACAGGCAAGAATTAAACTCAAAAAAAAAAAAAAAAAAAAAAAAAATTAAAATTGTGTGTGTGTGTTGTGTGTGTGTGTGTGTGTGTGTGTGTGTGTGTGTGTGTGTGTGTGTGTGTGTGTGTGTGTGTGTGTGTGTGTGTGTGTGTGAATGTCTCCATGTGTGTGTGTGTGTGTGTGTGTGTGTTTGTGTGTGTGTGGTGTGTGTGTGTGTGTGTGTGTGTGTGTGTGTTGTGGGTGGTGTGGGTGTGTGGTGGTGTGTGTGTGTGAGTGGGTGTGTGTGTGTGTGTGTGTGTGTGTGTGTGTGTGTGTGTTGTGTGTGTGTAGGTGCAAAATGAAATGCGTTGCGTGTGTGCGTGCGTGTGTGCGTGCGTGCGTGCGCGCATGCGTGCGTGTGTGTGTGTGTGTGTGTGTGGTGTGTGTGTGTGTGTGTGTGTGTGTATGTGTGTGTGTGTGTGTGTGGTGTGTGTCTCTGTGTCTCTGTGTGTGTGTGTGTGTGGGTGTGTTGCGCGTGCGCGTGTGCGTGCGCGTGTGTGTGTGTATGTGTGTAGGGTGACAAAATGGAATCAACATTTGAAACCTCACGTACCTTTTTACACCTTAATATACAGCTCTGACACTATTTTCCCAATCACCCACCACGTTTCATAATGTATACAGCCAGAGCAGGTCGTTTTCTTCTCCCCCAGCTCCCCACTTTCCTTCACGGTGTACTGAATAGAAAAAAAAAAAAAAACTGTGCATAATTTGTTTCTTTTAACCTTTTTTTTCTTAATATAGGAAAGGGCAATATCTGTCTCATTGGCATAGGCGATGAAGGTGGTAAATAAAATAAAGTAGAACACGCTGAAATGGAGTGTGGCCTTGTGCCCGCCTCTACACACAGACAAAGCGGTCGTCTCCCCATACACAAGGCCACATGATGCTACTAAGGACGCAAGCGGTGAGACAGGTGCGCCGATGGAACTGGTTTACAACACCATTTGCCGCTTGCCATCCTACGCTCCGCCAGAAAGGAAACCGAAGGCCACCACACGAGAAACAGACAGGCAGGCAGAGAATTGTAGGCGACCAAAAAGACACCTGGCACACAACACACAGAGAGAGAGAAGAGAGAGAGAGAGAGAGAGAGAGAGAGAGAGAGAGAGAGAGAGACAGACAGACAGACGAGACAGAGGACAGAGGCAGAGAGACAGAGACGTAGACAGAGACAGACAGAGAACCGAAGGCGAACCAAAAAAAAAAAAAAACTGGCTTAGAACAGGGCATAGAGAGAGAGAGAGAGAGAGAGGGGGGGGGGGTGGAGCCAGCCAGACCAACAGACAAACAAAGACAGAGGCAGAGAAGACAGAGACAGACAGACAGACATACAGAGAACCGAAGGCGACCCAAAAAAAAAAAAACCTGGTTTAGAACAGGACAGAGAGAGAGAGTAAGAAGAGAGAGAGAGGCAGACGACAGACAGACAAAGACAGAGGCAGACAACAGAGACAGACAGACAGAGACCGAGGCGACCAAAAAAAAAACACCTGGGTTAGAACAGGACCACAGAGAGAGAGAGAGAGAGAGAGAGAGAGAGACAGACAGACAACAGACAGACAGACAGACAGACAGACAGGACAGGCAGCAGGCAGGCAGCAGGCAAACAAACAAACAGGCAAAGACAGAGACAGAGAGACAGAGACAGACAGACAGAGAACCGAAGGCGACCCAAAAAAAACCTGGCTTAGAACATGGAGAGAGAGAGAGAGAGAGAGAGAGAGGAGAGAGAGAGGAGAGAGAGAGAGAGGGGGAGAGCGAGACAGACAGACAGAGAGAGAGAGAGAAGAGAGAGCGAGACAGAGAGAAAGAGAGAGACAGACAGACAGACAGACAGAAGAGAGGGGGGGGGAGAAGAGAAGAGAAGAAAGAGCGACAGACACAGACACAGACACACAGTTGAGGGGACCCGGGTGGCGGGGAGGGAGGAGGAGGGCGGGAGGGAGGAGGAGGATGGGGGGGGGGGGGGGCTAAAAGGGCAAAGGACTGACTCTCCAGACGGCTCCCCCCCAGGCAGCAGCCGACAAAAAAAAAAAAAAAAAAAAAAAAAAAAAAAAAACAGGTGGACATCCCCCGCCACGCCCCCAGCGCCACGCGGCTCCCAGAGTGGACCGACACTGAACCTGACAGCCTTCAGCTGGGGGACCGTCTCCTGAAGGGAAATCACAGGCCACCCTCGCCGCTTCCTTCCCATGGTCAGCTGCCTTGAAATCCTCCGATCTGCTTCCTGCCTTGGTGTCAGCACCACCTCGCTTTGTCCCTGGATGACCCGACACACAGACACCTCGCTGCCTTCCTGGGTCCCGCACCCAGACACGTCACGCTGTGTGCCAGTAGCGAGGATCCTTGCAGTCGTCACGCTCGTTCCGCCGGGGTCTTGCAGTCATCGCGCTTGTTGCAAGGATCCTGCG
>JADBJO010009153.1:45000-50000 GCA_016801955.1 Conus betulinus
CGCCCGTCACAGCGTCCATGGTTCTGCAGCCATTCGCCCCCCCCCCCCCCCCCCCTCTCTCTCTCTCTCTCTCTTTCCTTCTTCTCCTCTCTCTCTCTCTCTCTCTCTCTCTCTCTCCCTCTCTCTCGTCTCTCTCCTCTCTCCCTCTCGTTCTCTCTCTCACACCTCGCCCCACAGACACCTACACACAGGTCAAACACACCACAATTAGAATTTGCCACTAAAGCACTACATCATCCATATAAGCGGTCTGAGGTCTACCATAAAAAATTCGAGCCAACATTTAATGTTAAACTGATAATTAATCCAAAGAACGGCTCGCCACCAATCATTCCCCCCCCCCCTTTTTTTGGGGGGTGGCGGTGGGTGGTGGTGTGTGTGGGGGGGGGGGGGGGGGGGGGGGGGGGGTCACGATGAAATCACGACAATCTTCAAATACATGTCCTTCCCTTTCGTCGACGTCACATTTCAGGCCTTAGCTTCTGACCCGTGACCCATGTCGCTGCGCCAGCTGTGAAGCGCCCCAGCTAGTTCCCTTCCTTGGATTTTATTCATCTGTCTGCAGCCGCCTGGCTTGCACCTTGGTGACCGTCAGAAGGAAAATCTGGAGAATCCCTTTCAGACACGATAAAGTTAAAAAAAAAAAAAAAAAAAAAAAAAAAAAAAAAAAAAAAAAAAAAAATTCTCAAAACAATCCAATTGCGCCAGTCTATAAATACTCCACTCCTTAAACAAGGTCTTGGCACATTAATTTTTGGTGTGCAGCCACCATCCCCCCCCCCCCCCCCCCATCTCCCCCCCCCCCACCCCCCATCCCCCACCCCCCCCTTCCCCCCCAGGAAAAAAAAAAAAAAGAAAAAAGAAAAAAATGATGAGAGGAGGGGGAAGAATAGCCGACACGTGGAGAAGAAATCCTACCGGGAACCCAAGGGGAAGACAACCTCTCTTCACCTCCCTCCCTCTCCCGGCCCCCTCCCCAGCCTGAAATCGCCGTGCACTCGTGCAATGACTAGAAAATTATTGGGGGGGGGGGGGGGGGGGGGGGGGGGATAAAAAGAAAGATAAATATGAAAAAGGGGATAAAAACGAACGAAAGAAATATAAGGAAGAAAGAAAGCAAGAAGAGGGGGGAAAGCAAAGAGAAACGTGTGTGTGTGTGTGTGTGTGTGTGTGTGTGTGTGTGTGTGTGTGTGTGTGTGTGTGTGTCTGTGTGTGTGTGTGGTGTGTGTGTGTGTGTGTGTGTGTGTGGTGTGTGTGTGTGTGTGTGTCTGTGTGTGTGTGTGTGTGTGTGTGTGTGTGTGTGTGTGTGTGTGGTGTGTGTGTGTGTGTGTGTGTGTGTGTGTGTGTGTGTGTGTGTGTGTGTGTGTGGGGGGGTGTGTGTGTGTGTGTGTGACAGTGTGTGTGTGTGTGTGTGTGTGTGTGTGTGTGTGTGTGTGTGTGTGTCTGTGTGCGTGTGTGTGTGTGGTGTGTGAAGTCTGTGTGGGTGTGTGTGTGCGGAGTGTGTGTGGGAGGTGTGTGTGTGTGTGTGTGGAGTGGTGTGTGGGAGTGAGTGCATGGGAGGAGGAGGGGGGGGGGAAAGAAGGGGGAGACAGAATAAGAAGAAGAAGAGAGGAGGAGGAGGAAGAAGAGGAAGGAGAAGGAAGAAGAGGTTGAGAAGGAGGAGGAGGGTGAGGAGGAGGAGGAGGAGGGGGGGAGGAGGACGAAAAGAAGAAGAGGAAGAGAAGGAGGAGGAGGAGGAGGAGGAGGAGGAGGAGGAGGAAGGCAGAGGAGGAAAGGAGAAGGAGGGGAGGAGGAGGAAGAAGAGGAGAAGAAGAAGAAGAAGAAGGTGAGGAGGAGGAGGAGGAGGAGGAGAAGGAGAGGAGAAGAGAGGAGAAGGGGGGGGGAGGAGAGGAGGAGGGAGGAGAAGAAGAAGAAGAAGAAGAAGAAGAAGAAGAAGAAGAGAGAGAGAAGAGGAGGAGGAAGAAAGAAGGTTGTTTTGTAGGTGGGCACAGCTCGCTGAAATCCTTCCGTTGTTTTGTTATGTTCCATTAACCTCTTAGTTCCCTTCCCCACAGCCATAGACATGGAAAAAAAAAAGAAAGAAAGAAAGAAAGAAAAGACAAACAGACATACAGAGCTGGACGAGTGGTCCGAGTGTGAAATGCCCTGAGGTCAGCTGTGCAACGTTTGCAAACCCCGGTTTCGTGTTTGTTTGCTCGCTTATTGTTTGTTTGTTCGTCTTTCAGTTTCAATCTGAGAGATTTTTTGTTTGAAAATAGCATATTTTAAGCAAATGGCTGTTATCTGTTTTGGTTCTATGATAATAATTCTCTCTCTCTCTCTCTCTCTCTCTCTCTCTCTCTCTCTCTCTCTCTCTCTCTCTCTTTCTCTATCAATCTCTCTCTGTGTGTGTGAGTGAGTGAGTGTGTGTGTGTGTGTGTGTGTGTGTGTGTGTGTGTGTGTGTGGTGTGTGTGTGTGTGTGTGTGTGAGAACGCAAATGATAATATAAGTTCAGATGACTGGTTTTTAATCAATTTCAAGTTTTCCAGCAAAGTTGTGATGGCAGTCTTAACGATAACAATATTGATCATAATATAAATGAGGCAAGTGATCACTGTTTGAATAACGAAGTAACGAAAAAAAAAAAAGAAGTGGAAGATGCTTTAAGGAAATTGAATAATGGAAAGTTGGGAGGCTTAGATGGTATAGTGTCAGAAATGTTAAACGCAGCAGGTGAGAAAGTTACTACATTTCTGACCAAGCTTTTAACAAAGCTTTTTGACACTGGGATTACCTACAAGAATGGTCCAGAGCAATTGTTATACCAATCTTTAATAAAGGTGACCATGACCAGCCAGACAATTTACAGAGGGATTTCACTTACTAACGCGTCATGCAAGTGCTACACGTCTATCTTAAACAACAGGTTAAGCTCATGGTTAGAGAATAATATACTATCGTTGAGAACCAGGCAGGATTTCGAAAAAAAAAAAAAAAAATTCCACTGTCGATCAAATATTCAATCTCTATGCCCTCGTCCAGAAATGCTTTAATAAAAGAAGACAGAAACTATATGTTTTGTTTTATTGATTTTGAAAAAGCATTCGACTCAGTTAATCGTGATAAATTATTGGAGGTGATATATAATGAAGGTATAAGAGGAAAATTTGTCAGTGCTTTAAAAAGTAGGTATGAATCTCTGGTTTCTTGTGTGCGTGCGAATAGTGAATTCTCAGATTTTTTTTAAGTGCGACAGGGTTGTGTCATGAGCCCTACTTTGTTTTCACTTTTTTGTTTTAATTAATCAGTTGGCAAATCATATAAACAACATAGGTTCCCATGGTGTACAACTGTAACCTGCTGTGCTCAAACTCTTCATACTGTTGTTTGCAGATGGTGCGGCGGTTTTGACATCGACGACTCCAGGGGGCTTTCAATCCCAGTTAAATTCACTTAAAACTTGTTGTGACAATTTGAAATTAACAGTTAACAAAGATAAGACCAATGTAATAGTGTTCAGTGGGGTTACTTGGGGCAGCGGGGGAAAGGTGTTTTACGAGGGTGAGGAGTTAGACATTGTTAATATTTATTGTTATTTTGGTTTCTCTTTTTAAAACTATGATGAGTTTAGGACTTGGTACCAATCATCTAGTTGCCAAAGGAAAGAAGGCATTATACTCGCTTTGTCAGGCATTCAGAAAAAATGTAAAGCAATGTGACCATGAATAATTTTCAGAATATTTGACGCTAAAGTTCAATCTGTTTTATTGTATTCTTCAGAAATATGGGGGGGTTTAAGAGGTCAGAAAATAGTGAGAGAAAGCACTTTTTATCAGCCTGCAAGAGATGTCCGGGATTACCATGAAAACGCCAGATAAAAGATTTATGGAGAGTTAGGTAGACACCCACTGTTTGTTCATTCACGTATACGATGCATTAGATACTGGTTTTAGACTGCTGCATATGGATAACGATAGATTAAATAAACAATCTTATTTAATGATGATGTCAATGGATAGTAATGGTAAAAGATGCTGGGTGACTGAAGTCAGAGAAACGCTTTCAAATGCAGGTTTCTACCAAGTCTGGTTGAATCAAGGTGTTGTGAATATTAAGGTGTTTTTAAGTGAATTTAAACAATGTTGGACAGGCATATTCTTCAAGAGTGGGCCGGTACTATCAGGGATAAGGAAAGATACAGCTTGTACAGCTTAATTAAAAACAATCTCACTCTCTGTAGCTATTTAAACGAAATCGATTTTTTTTTTTTTTTTTTTTGCTTCCGAGTGGCTTTAAATCAGATTAGATGTGGGGTGTTGCCAATTAATAAAATACTGAACAGATGTGGTTTAGATGAAACACAATCATATTGTCCCAAGTGTAAAAACAGTTTCGAGGATGAACGGCATATTCTGTATAACTGTCCGTTGTATTCAGAGCTGAGAAGAAGGTATTTTGCTGATGGAATCAATGTTCCACTGGAGAGAAACTATTAGATGGTGAATGTAAAACGCTTTCGGTTTTAGTTTCCAAGTATATATTTTTACGCCATCAGACAAAGGCAGTGATTTTTGGAAGGCTAAATATCAACTTTCAAAGCAGCAGCAATAAAACACGTTTGATGACTGGATTATTTGTCGTATGAACCCAGTTTAGTATCTATCCTGTGTAAACTAGTTCTTGCTATGAAGTTGCATTGCATATCTTATATTTTTTTTTTCTTTTGTTCGTTTTATTATTACTATTATTTCATCATTATCATCATTTTCGTTATTGCTATTTTTGATTATCCATTCCTTTATATCTCCCCAATGTTTATGTGCCATGGTCCAAGAACATTAAAACATATCATCTCTCTCTCTCTCTCTCTCTCTCTCTCTCTCTCTCTCTCTCTGTCTCTCTGTGTGTGTGTGTGTGTGTGTGTGTGTGTGTGTGTGTGTGTTGTTGTGTGTGTGTTTTGAGTGTGTGCGCACGAGCGCCAGCATGCGTACATGTGTGGGGAGGGAGGGGGAGGGGAAGT
>JADBJO010009153.1:60000-72500 GCA_016801955.1 Conus betulinus
AGATTACAACAGAAAGGCCGAGTTGAATTTTCTTACAATAAACTATTACTGTCCAAATGCACTGATATAATACTGTTAGGATATTTCTACAGCGCTTTCCAAACTCTCAAAGAGTTTTGCAATAACAGAAAAATGCATTCATATATACAGCACCTCTTTTTTTTTTCAATGCATCTCTCTCTCTCTCTCTCTCTCTCTCTCTCTCTCTCTCTCTCTCTCTCTCTCTCTCGAACGCACGCACACATGTACAGACATATAAAGGAAGAGGACATCAGATAAAAAGACTGTTCAAAAGACATATTTTGACATTCATTTGAAAGGACTGGGCCGACGGATTGTGGCGAAGGAAGCAAAGCAATGAATTCCAGGTTTGTGCAGCAGGAATACTTTAAAACTCTTCTTCTCTCTGTTGAACTCTGGTGTGTGCCAAAACATCCGATCGGCAGCAGAAAGAAGAAAGGAACGTAAGGTGAGGTAATGCTGCTTATAGCCCAGCCGACCGCAAAGGGCTATCACCGCGTTGAAGTCAGCTCACAAGTCGTTTGAAAAGTTTTTGTTTTTTTTCAAATAATCATCCACACAACCCTTTACAACATACCTTCTAAAAAACACACCGGAAATTTAAAAAAAAAAAAAAAAAATCTTTCTTCCATCAAATCTGAAATCAGATGAAAAATGTTAATCTCTCTCAGAAATAGAAGAAACGGAAAGCCCTTGATGCAGCGCACGTGATTAAAGTTCGGAAAGATGCCGAGATGCAGTTCAGTGAGGACTTGGAAGGAAAGGCGCTGAGGTCTTGTACTTCATTCTCTGTTCAAACGGACACCACTGGAGCCGTGTGTCCAGAGACGTGGGCTCTGCTGTGATTGAAGATTTGAAGAATGAGTCTGGCGGCAGACCTTGGAACTGTTGGAGAACTTTCAGGAATTTCTGTACAGAACCAGCAAGAAGTGAATATTACCTACAATCCAGCCTAGACAAACTACATGTAGTCATCAATGTCTCAGTTGTCTCAAGTGTGAGAGATCGGCGAATGGAACCGATGCACTGGAGCCCAGCACATGCTGCTTGACATGTTCTGATGGTGCGTGGATTCATTCAGAGCTTCTGCTCAAAGTAAAGGTCAAGGTCACTCACATCACATACGTGATCAGAGAATGGAATATGCTCTGCTCAAAGTAAAAGGTCAAGGTCACTCACATACGTGATCAGAGAATGGAATATGCTCTGCTCAAAGTAAAGGCCAAGGTCACTCACATAAGTGATCAGAGAATGGAATATGCAGTGTTTAGACAGAGCGACCTCCCCCCCAGATAAAATGGCTTTTTTTTCTTTTTGTGGCATCAACTGTCGGATCAATGGAACACCTAAGGCGGTGACTTTTTTTTTTTGTTGTTCCTCCTAAGCCAAAATCCACCTCTTCATTTTTTGGTGCTTCACACTGTCCTCTTCATCTGCCAAAAAAAGCGGAAAAAAACAAAAACAATTTCCAAAACAAGCTTTTTTTCCACAACCCTTTTTTTTTTTTTTTTTTTTTTCTTTTTTTTTTTTTTTTTTTTCTTCCTTTTTTTTTTATAACAACCAGTCTCTACACACACAAAGCATGGTCTGTATGTTCTCTTAAATCCCAGATAAAATGATAGACGACATGAAAGAAATATATCCGAAGATTGAGGGCATAAATGTAAAGCGTCTGTCTCATCTTGCCTTAACTTCAGATGGTTGTTTCATATCCATGATTTCACACCAAAGACACAGTCCTCAAGAGGCTGAACCAGTGAAACTCGGTAGGCAAGTTCAGAGTAGTTCAGCGGCGTATTATCAGCAAAACGTTTCGTGACGGGCCGTGGGAGCGTCGATGAGACACGTGAAAGGAGTTGTATGGAGAATGACAGGACAGGGCCACGCACAGATCCTTGGAGTACACCATCGTCAACTCTTGACTCCCGAATATCGGCTTCTGTGGACAGGGACTGTCTGTTGTTGTTTTTTTTCCCGAGTGCGGTGAGACAGATTACACACATTATCGGCAGATTATCGATCGTTCTTCTTCAGAAACGAAAATCGTTGCTGTTTTTGGACATTGAAATTCCAGTTTTGCCATCCAGTCAGTTAGATTTCCCTTAAACACACGACGAGCACTCTTTCTGCTGCACTGAAATTATGATGATGTAATCATCTACACTTTAAAGCGCTTGTTGATGCTGTTTATTAACTTTTGCAAATAATTTCCTTATTTCTTTCATTTCTTCACTGAGTCAATTGTTATTTGTTCTTTTTTTTCCAAAATCTTTTTTTTTTTTTTTTCTTTCTATCCATCTATTTGTCTTTCTTTCTTCTTTCTTTCTCTTTCTTTCCCCCCCTCCCCTCTCTCTCTCTCATCTCTCCTACTCCCTCTCTCTCTCTCTCTCTCTCTCTCTCTACTCACACACACACACACACACACACACACACACACACACACATACGGGCGCGCATGTGTTTGTGTGTGTGTGTGTGTGTGTGTGTGTGTGTGTGTGTGTGTGTGTGTGTGTGTGTGTGTGTGTGTCTCTCTCTCTCTCTCTCTCTCTCTCTCTCTCTCTCTCTCTCTCGTGTCGGATTACAAACGCAACTCAATAACTAAACGAATTCTGCTCGCGCAATGTAATTATGAGTGAACATGAACAAAAGTAATAACTCTGCGTTTGGGAAGGGGGTGTTGTTCAGCAGCTATGGAAAGACAGGTGTATTACGGCGTTATAAAGCCTGTCGTTGATATTCATAAACATCTTACAGAACACCTTTCTCAACACGTCGGAGTTTTACATCTGCTTTTAGGGATCTCTCTAGCAGACTGCATGCTGTGAAGAAACTGTCCTGTGCTCAATGATAAATCTCTGCATCCTCCCGCCCAATATTGGATTTGCAAATACAACTTGCTTGTAGCATGGTTTAGAGCTGTGGGGTTTGGACAGAAACGCCGTTGTCCATTGTGAGTCGGTCTATCTACTTGGGTTTAGGAACTTTTCTGGAGTAGGTGTAAGAACACCAAATGATTCACTTCACGGGAGAAACGAATATACATCCAATTACGTACATTCTGCGAACAGATGCATGTTATTGATTGAAATCGTTTGAAGAATGGATAGTAACAGGCTGCTACGCAGGGCTTGTGATACGTGATGTCTTTTACACGGCAGGCAGGGGGAAAAAATCAGCTGGATGACTAATATTCGTTTGTGCCTGTGTGAACCTGAGTTTGGATACCTATGAGCGGGGGCCGAAATAGCTCAGCTGGTAGAGAGCGCCGGGCTTGTAATCCAAGGGTTGCGGGTTCGAATCTCCGACGGGCCGTTTCGTACAGAAGGCTTTTTCCCTCGGGAGTTAACATTGGTTCAGACTCCATTTCCCGTACAGTCCTTCGAATGAGACTCTAAACCGAGGTTCCGTGTGTGAACGCACGCATAACATCTTGCACACACGTAAAAATCCCATCACCACCTTTCGGAAGAGAAGGCCAGTTTGGCTGTTGGTATGGATGACACGTTACGCATAGCATGCACCTTCCCCGAAGATGGAGTATGGCTGTCTTAATAGCGGGATAAAAAAAAAACGGTCGAGCACACAAAACTCAACTCCCTTTGTAGGACAGATGGGGTTCATACTTTCCTGTCTATACAGGGAGGAGTGTCCGCATGAGTATCAGCATGAAGACGAAGAAGAAGAAGAAGAAGAAGAAGAAACCTATGAGCATATCAGGGAGTAAACATATTTGCAGGAAGTCTTCGCCAAAAACTGATGATAGCTTGTGGGTGGCAAGGGTGGGAATCTCATATTTCAGTAATGCCACAGATTATATACGTGCATAGTTCATGTTTTGTACTGAAATATCTTTAAGGAACCCTGACATATGTTGACCAGATTTACATTTCGTATATCCAAAATTAATGTCCATGCCTTCCGTTACCAACCTGTACTTGGAGCGGGCCTGCTGTGCGCGCTTACGTAGAAATGTCAATGAAGATGAAATCCATTTTGTTTTGCAACGTGCGTTCTTGCCAATCTTCGTGCCCGACGTTTTCTCCGAAAATATTATTCTCAGCTAAGCTTACGCAAACTAGCTGTGCTAATGTCATCAACGAATGAAAACATACTACGCAATCTGGCATTGTATTTGTGCAAGTTTTTTTTTCGTCTCCTTTTTAGTTACGTGACACTGTAGTAGTGTCATAATAAGACCATGATGAAGGACCTATTAATTATGATCATAATCCCAAACGTTCTTGTCTCCCCTCTTTCATACGGGGCTACGGACTTCGTTGAACGACATATCCTAAGTCTTCTCTCTCTCTCTCTCTCTCTCTCTCTCTCTCTCTCTCTCTCTCTCTCTCTCAAAAAAAGAGGAGTAGGAGCATATAAGAGAGTGGGAGAGAGGGGATAGAGAGAGGCAATGGACAGAGAGAGAGAAAGAGAGACAGACAGACAGACAGAGGCAGACAGAAACGGAGAGATGCAAGAGATGGAGAGAGAGGGGCAAAGGCAGAGAAAGTTTAATGCACAGAATATGGATTCCACATTCAAGATCTAAGAAGGGCTGAGGGGCAACAAAAACATGCGCAAAACGTGGGCGATAACAATAAATCACTGTGATCAAAGGTCCCAATTCTTTGCAGCAAAATATACTGCTCGCCGCTTAATGAAAAAACAAACTTTACACTGGGAGAATGAACACACAAACACGCACGCACGCACGCACGCACAGACACACAGAGAAGAGAGAGAGAGAGAGAGAGAGAGGAGAGAGGAGAGAGAGATGGTGGGGATGAGGCGAGATATGGTGGAAGAGACAGAGACAGAGGGATAGACAGTCAGACAGAGAAAGAGAGAGAGAGGGGGGGGGAGAGAGAGAGAGAGAGAGAGAGAGAGAGAGAGAGAGAGAGAGAAGAGAGAGAGAGAGAGAGAGAGTGTGTGTGTGTGTGTGTGTGTGGTGTGTGTGTGTGTGTGTGTGACAGAGAGAGAGAGAGAGAGAGAGAGTGTGTGTGTGTGTGTGTGTGTGTGTGTGTGTGTGTGTGTGTGTGTGTGAGAGAGAGAGAGAGAGAGAGAGAGAGGAGAGAGAGAGAGAGAGAGAGAGAGAGAGAGAGAGAGAGAGAGATTACAAGTCTGTCGATCTCTGACTGGTTAAGACCAAAGAACTTGTATTAAACATTTCAACATCAGATAGTTCATTTCAACCAGTTGTGATAAATGAACAGACAACAGAAACTGTTGACTGTTTCAAAATATCTTGGTATACACATTGACCATAAGCTGTCACTTAGTTAACATACTGACAGTATCTTCCAAAAAAGCAAATCGAAGGTTGTTTCTGTTGAGAAAATATACGTAGTTTTAATGTCGAGTCAACATGTGCTAGAAAAGGTATATGTAAGTTTAATACAAAGTCTAAATGTCATTCAAACAGTACTGTCTGGTTTGGAAATCTTTCAGAGAAAGAGCGAGCACAGCTCGCCAGAATTGTCACTGAGGCAAGTACGGATATAGGGGAAAAGCAATCTGCTCTCAGAGAAGTCTATACTGTTTCTGTAATCAGGAAATCTGTGAATATGACCTAGATCCCTCACACCCACTCCACAAAAGAATGTCTTCAAGCAGTCCTTTTATACCAAGTGCCATTAGCATTTTAAGCTCTCTAAGCTGTGGTTGACTGCCATGATCTTTGTCTCTCAAACATGAACAATTCAGTTTGCAATATTACGCTTTTACTGTGACTATGACTCGAGTGTGTGTGGGGGGAGGGGGGGGGGGGGGGGGAGCGGGGGGAGGGTACGCATGTGTGTGTTTTAGTGTTTGGGCGTTGGTGCGAGTGTGTTTGTGTTTTCATGTATTGTTTATATAATCTATGTAATGTTTTATGTGCTATGGATTTAATGTTTATTTCATGTGCGTATGCGTGTGTGCGTGTGTGTGTGTGTGTGTGGTGTGTGTGTGTGTGTGTGTATGTGTATGTGTGTGTGTGTGTGTGTGGTGTGTGTGTGTGTGTGTGTGGTGCCCGTGTGGGTGCGCATGTGTGTGCGCGGGGGGAGGGGGGGGGGGACTGTTGATGTATATATATAAATACATACACTAAACAGACTTTTATGTAACGATTTATAATGTTTCTTTGTAATGTCTTATGTACTTGTGAAATGATGTGGAGCAGAAGAAAAATTTCCGATGGACAATAAAGTTGATTGAATTGAACTGAATTGAATTGAATAACGTGTCCGATGTCCATAACACATGTGTTGTATAAAATACGGTCAATGCTTCCCAAACGTGCAGTCTTCATACCGTTTAATTTATACTGCCGTGTTAAAAACTGGGCACTCCAGTAGTCTACTATGGACAGAAAGATAGAGGGACACGCTAGGGAACACGGTCCGCACTGTCACCATTTGTTGAATGGCACGTTCTGCACATGCGCAATCAATTCAAACAACGATGTTCCATGTCCTGCTCTAACCCTGCGTTTCTTTGGAGGCTGCGCCGCATGGTCGGTATTGTGAATTGGTCTGGTTTGGGGTGAGAAGACGGCGAAGGGACACGCCAGGAACAGGTCCTCGCTATCACCACTGGTTGAACAGCGCGTTTCTGTGCGACAGCAGTCGATTAAAAGAATGAAAACATTCTATTTCCTGATGTAACTCTGCATTCTGTTTTGCTGATGTAACTCTACAGTCTATTTCCTGATGCAAGTCTGCATTCTATTTCCTGATGCAAGTCTGCATTCTATTTTCCTGATGCAAGTCTGCATTCTGTTTCCTGATGCAACTCTGCATTCTGTTTCCTGATGTAACTCTGCATTCTGTTTCCTGATGTAACTCTGCATTCTGTTTCCTGATGTAACTCTGCATTCTGTTTCCTGGTGTAACTCTGCATTCTATTTTCTGATGTAAACTCTGCATTCTGTTTCCTGATGTAACTCTACATTCTGTTTCCTGATGTAATTCTGCATTCTGTTTCCTGATGTAACTCTATTTCCTGATGTAACTCTGCATTCTGTTTCCTGATGTAACTCTGCATTCTATTTACTGATGTAACTCCGCATTCTGTTTCCTGATGTAACTCTGCATTCTGTTTCCTGATGTAACTCTGCATTCTGTTTTCCTGGTGTAACTCTGCATGTTTCCTGGTGTAACTCTGCATTCTGTTTCCTGATGTAACTCTGCATTCTGTTTCCTGATGTAACTCTACATTCTATTTCCTGATGTGTAACTCTGCATTCTATTTCCTGATGTAACTCTGCATTCTGTTTCCTGATGTAAATCTGCATTGTTTCCTGATGTAACTCTGCATTCTGTTTCCTGATGTAACTCGATCGGCATTCTGTTTCCTGATGTAACTCTACAGTCTATTTTTCCTGATGTAACTCTGCATTCTGTTTCCTGATGTAACTCTGCATTCTGTTTCCGGATTAACTCTGCATTCTGTTTCCTGATGTAACTCTACAGTCTGTTTCCTGATGTAACTCTACATTCCGTTTCCTGATGTAACTCTGCATTCCGTTTCCTGATGTAACTCTGCACTCTGTTTCCTGATGTAACTCTACATTCTATTTCCTGATGTAACTCTGCATTGTTTTCTGATGTACTCTGCATTCTGTTTCCTGATGTAACTCTGCATTTTGTTTCCTGATGCAACTCTGCATTCTATTTCCTGATGTAACTCTACATTCTATTTCCTGATGTAACTCTACATTCTATTTCCTGGTGTAACTCTGCGTTCTATTTCCTGATGTAACTCTACATTCTGTTTCCTGATTGATGTAACTCTACATTCTACTTTCCTGATGTAAACTCTGCATTCTGTTTCCTGATGTAACTCTACATTCTATTACTGATGTAACTCGATCGGCATTCTGTTTCCTGACGTAACTCTACATTCTGTTTCCTGATGTAAGTCTACATTCTATTTCCTGATGTAACTCTGCGTTCCTTACGACAGTGTACCACGTGATGGGTATGATTTGTTCGTTTTGAGTGAGTAGACGGTAGAGGGACGCGCCAGGGACAAGGTCCTCACTATTACCGCTTGTTGAATGGACGGTTCTGAGCGTGCGCCGTCGATTTAGAGAATAAAACGCGTTCTATTTCCTGGTGTGTACTCTACATCCTATTTCCTGATGTAACTCTATATTCTATTTTTCCCGGTGTGTAACTCTGCGTTCTTTACAGACCGCGCGCCATGTGATCAGTATTATTTGTTTGTTTTGGGTGATTAGACAGTAGAGGGAACCGCTTGTAGAATGGCACGTTCTGTATACGCGCGGTCGGTTTAAACAATAAACACATTCGACTTCCTGATGTCATTCTGCGTTCCTTATGACACTGTACCACGTGATCGGCGTCCTTCTGATTCGTTTGTTTGGTTTTGAGTGATTAGACGATAGAGGGATACGTCAGGGAACAGTCCTTCACCCGTCACCCTTTGTTGAATGGCCCGTTCTGCACGAAAGCAGTTTCGATTTTCGATTAAACATAAAACGCCATCTGTCTCCTGCTATAGTTCTGCATTCCTCATGACAGTGCGCCATGCGCTCGGTGGTGTTAGTTTGTCTGTTTTGAGTAAACAGGCAGAATCATTCCGTCGTGTATTTGTTGGACGATGGATCCGCGTAACACGCTGGAGCTTCTGCAGATATGGACGAGAAGTCCAGATTGTTGTTCTGGGTTTCTACACTAGGGAACGTGAATAAGTGTGTTAAACCTGTAAAAAAAAATAGAATGTACGTGCAGGGAAATGTTACAAGATGGGAGAAAAAAAAAAAAGAAGAATGTTTGACGCGCACTGTGGATCTCTCTCTCTCTCTCTCTCTCTCTCTCTCTCTCTCTCTCTCTCTCTCTCTCTCATTTTGTCATGAACTATGTATGATGAGACCCTCCCCTCCCACCCCCACCTGCTTCTGTCTCTATCTGTCTGTCTGTCTCCCCTCTGTCTCTCTCTCTCTCCACTGTCTCTCTGTCTCCACTCTGTCTGTCTGTCTGTCTCTCTCTCTCTCTCTCTCTCTCTCTCTCTCTCTCTCTCTCTCTCTCTCTCTCTCTCTTCCAGGCATTGATTGTCTTCTGTTTTTTGTGTGTAACCATTTCCTACTTCTATTTATAGCGTTTATGTATGCTTACTTCAATTCTACATTAGTTTTGCTGTTGTTGTTATTGTATTATCTATATATTTCCCTTTACTGAGGGCGGATGGATGTTAGAAAAAAGAGCCATTTTGTGCTTATTCTGCTTTTTCCCTCATTAAAAAAATCATTCTCTTCTCTCTCTCTCTCTCTCTCTCTCTCTCTCTCTCTCTCTCTCTCTTCTTTTTTTTTTTTTTCAAAGTAAAGAAGTTTGGCTGTAGGCGGATGGATCAAGACGGACACAGCGTCTGGCGTCTGTGGTGAGCCGCTCCTTTTTCCCTCTCTCCTCCTGGTCAGGTGGGCGGGTGGGCACTGCCGATGACTGAATGAGTCAACGGCCTTGTGTGACGCCCGTTCATCTCCTCCTCCTCCTCCTGCTCCTCCAGCTCCATCTCGGCTGTCCTCTTTTGTCTTCTCTCCTTCCCCTCTCGTCTCCAACTCGGAACAGATCGTGTGGGGGGTTTTAGCCAACAGAATCAATATCGTTTTCGTGATCCAAACTTCTGATCGAAAAGCTGGGGGGGGGGGGGCTGGGGGGGGGGGGGGGGGGGGGGGGGGGAGATGGGGATTGGGATGGGGGGGGGGGGAGTGGAGAGGGGGGGGGGGGGGGAGGGGGGGGAGGGGGGATGGGGGGGGGGGGGAGGGGAGAGTGGGGAGGGAGGTGGGAGGAGTAGTGAAGGGAGTGGGGTGAGTGGGGGGTTGTAGTGGAGATGCGGGAGATAGGAGAGTGGTGGGTGGGGGGGGGGATGGGGGGGGGGGGGGGGGGGGGGGGGGGGGGCTCTTGCTGTCTTCTCTTCGTGTGCTGGTGGGTGTACATGGCGTGTGGCGGTCGGTGGGCGGGATGTGTCTCTAAAGTTCACTCTCACTACTGCTCTTGCGCTCTCGCTCGCTCTCTCTCTCTCCTCTCTCTCTCTCCTCTCTCTCTCTCTCTCGTTGAAGAAACTTCCTGGAACGTGATGGAGAGAGACAGACAGATAGAAGCAGGGAGGGCAAGCCAGTTCTAATAAAGACAGATAGATCAGACAAATAGAGAGAGAGAGAGGAGAGAGAGAGAGAGATTGATAGATACACAGATAGATAGATTAATGATACATTAATGAACAGACAGAGACAGCGAGAGAGAGGAATAGGACAGACAGAAGACAGATAGAGGGGGTATACAAATGCATACATACATGCATATACCCTTACGTAGACAAACAGTCAGACAGACAGATAGATAGAATAGATATAAATAAATAGACAGACAGACGGAAGGACGGACAGACAGACAGACAGGACATACCTAGATAGACAGACACACAGACAGACACAAGCAGACAGACAGAGAGAAAGAGACAGACAGACTGACAGACATACATACCTAGATAGATAGACACACAGACAGACAGACAGACAGATAATAGATAAGTACTTAGGTATACAGATAGATAAAAACTGACAAATTACTGACAGACGGGTAGACAGAGACAAGCTGACAGACAGATAAATGGGGTGGATAGACAGACAGACACATACATACATACTTACTATATACACAGAGAGAGACAAGACAAAGAGAGGACATACATGCACGTATACATACTTACATATGTAGATAGAACTGACAGACAGACATACAGATGGATAGACAGATAGATAGATAAACAGAGATACAAACAGACTGATAAACTGACAAATTAACAGACAGGCAGCGACATAGATAAATGGATGGATTGACAGACAGGCAGACAGAGAGATACATACATACATACTTACGTACATACAGAGAGAATGGATGGAGAGAGAAAAAGAGAGAGAGAGACGTGTATACATACATATATACATACACACATACATACATACAAGACATACATAGACAGACAGACAGTCAGACAGACAGATACATACATATACATATACACTTACTTACAGATAGATACACAGATATAGACAGACACAGACAGACAGATTGATAAATAGATAATAGACAGAGACAGACAAACAGACAGATAGCGAGAGCGAGCGAGAGGAAAGTAGATCGATCGTATATATATATAGACAGACAGACAGACAGATAGAACCATAAATAGATAGTACAGACAGACAGACAGATAGACAGACACATAGACAGACAGATAAAGACAGACAGACAGACGGACAGATAGAGATAGATAGAGATAGATAGATAGATAGATAGATAGATAGATAGATAGATAGAAAGATAGATCGATAGATAGATAGATCGATAGATCGATCGATCGATAGATAGATAGATAAATAGACAAGATAGATAGACACAGACACAGAGAGAGAGATAGACAGACAGACCAGACAGACCTGCTGGGAGGACAGACCAGTGGGTTCTCTCTCTCTCTCTCTCTCTCTCTCTCTCTCTCTCTCTCTCTCTCTCTCTCTCTCACCACCACCAAAGGAAGGAAGTCCTGATGCTCCGGGGATTTGGGCAGGCGACAACCCCAGGATCTGACACCCCCACATCCCCACCCCCACCGCCCCCCACCCCACCCCACACCCCCCCCAGTCCCATCACCCCCTCCCCTACCCCCCCCCCACCCCTCTGTCAGGGCACCAAGAGATGTATTCTGTGCACGGCTGGCAAGTTAAGCATGAGCGAAGGGGCGGTGAGCTCTGGGGACGAGGGTGACGGCATTATCGTTTATTCCGTTCTTGGCCTTTTTCCTTCTCCTCTGTCTTATCTCCCTGCCCCTGCTCCGCTTTGCATGTCCTTCAGGGGGGTGTGTGTGTGTGTGTGTGTGTGTGTGTGTGTGTGTGTGTGTGTGTGTGTGTGTGTGTGTGTGTGTCTGTGTGTGTGTGTGTGTGTGTGCGCGCGCGCCCCCCCCCCCCCCTTTTGTTTTCTTACTCTTGCAGTACTTCCCTTTATTCCCTATACGATTTGTTTCTCCCCTCCCTTCCCTTCCCTTACTACCTATCATTAGTCTACGTCGTAATAAGATCGGGAAAGAGAAGCAGTTCTATTCAGACATTGTGTGTGTGTGTGTGTGTGTGTGTGTGTGTGTGTGTGTGTGTGTGTGTGTGTGTGTGCGCGCGTGCGCGCGCGCGCGCACGCGCGCGCTTACGTGCATGTATGTGCGTGTGTGTGTGTGTGTGTGCGCGCGCGCGCGCGTGTGTGTGTGTGTGTGTGTGTGTGTGTGTGTGTGAGTGAGAGAGAGAGAGAGAGAGTATGCGTGCGTGCGTATGTGTGTGCGTGCGTGCGTGCGTGTGCGTGCGTGCGTGTGTGTGTGCGCGTGTGCGTGCGCGTGTGTGTGTGGGAGGGGGGATACGACCAAGCCTCCCCCCCCCCCCCCCCCTTTTAGTTTTCAACGTATGCATTTCATTTTTCTTCCCTTTCATTTGTCGGGAG
>JADBJO010009153.1:77500-87015 GCA_016801955.1 Conus betulinus
CCTGCCCAAGATGTACAGCACAGGTAATTAGTAAACTTAGACTGAACACATAGAACACCAAATTCTCTCCCGAAATGGTTGGTATATTATGTGAGGGGGAAAATGTCCGTCCAAAATATACTACCACACTGCTCAATTTTAACGGGGCAGTACAAATGAGAAGGCATGAATACTGCATATTTTGAAACCACTGACCATAATTTACATGACGCATGTATTGCGGACATCGCACACGTTACGGCGTTATTTGTTTTCAAACTATTTTCAGAAGTATTCTTAGTGGAGTGTCTAGATTCTGACATTGTGAAGGAGAGAGGTGAGAGAAAAGGACCTGGAGAGACAGTAGGTCTGACATTCTCAGTGATCTCTGTTGCCCTTGATTATCGTCTGATATCATCCACGATGAACAGACGGTAAAATAACCCCTGAACCTAAGTGAACTGATCGCCCGTCCTCAGGATGTGCTGTTCCAAATGTCACAGCCAGCTGGAAAAAAAAAAAGGAATCGGACACCATCGCAAGTAGGGATCCGCTGACACTGTAAACAATCATTGTCTACAATTAGCCGATTCAATCCATGCTGAAGGCTGTCTCTCTCTCTCTCATCCTCGGAACGCAGTGCCACTCCAGCCCTTTGTCCCGCCCTTCTGCCCAGGCGACGTGAGACAACACGGTCATTTTCTGTACTCCCAGTTCTTATAGAACAGGGGAGTGCTTTACAGTGGGAATGAAGACATGCTGTCTGCTGTCCTGTCTGTGTGTCTGTCTGTCCTTGGTCAAAATGTGTTCCACTCGCTCCAGACCAAACTACTGGGCCGATCTTTCTGAAAATTTGTAGGTATGTTCATTATGGGTCACGGATGGTGCCCGATGTTTACTTTACCGTTATGTCCGTTACTAACGGCTATTACGGCCAATGACGGTTTTTTTTTTTTTTAATGAAATATCTCAGAAAGTACTCGGCCGATCTTTCTGAAAATGTGTAGGCATGTTCATTATTGGCCACGTATAATGCCCAATGTTTTATTTTACCGTTATATCCGTAACTAACTGCTATAACGGCCCATGACGGTTTTTTCTTCTTTATGAATTAGCTCAGAAAGTATTTGGCCGATCTTTCTGAAAATTTGTAGGTATGTTCATTATGGGTCACAGATGACGGCCGATGTTTACCAGAATAGCCGTACTAACGGCTAAGACGGCCCAAAACAGTTTTTCCTCTTTATGGAATATCTTATTATGCGTATTCAAGATAAACTGGGAGTACGTTTATATGCTTTGCATCATGTCTGTTTCTGAAGCTTGCTGCTTAACTTCAAAACAAACGACAAGAAAACGGTTGCCTCAGACACTCTGAATGCATCTGCAAATACACGTCACATCACTGTATCTTGCATCGTAGATGCGCTTGCATAAATTCATAAAATTTTCTATTCAACAGAATTTTACCCTATCCACTCTATGATACAGCAAAAGTGATTCCAATATCGAAACCATAAGATCTAAAAAAAAATAATAAATAAATAATAAAAAAAACAAAATAATTTTAGACCCATATCTCTACAGTCAGATGTATCCCAAACCTTTCAATGTTCACAAAAACGCCTACCTAAAACACAGAGAATTGTACGGCTCCTCCATCCGTTTCACTCTAGTTATCATGAGATCCACAGCATTTAAACAATTCTAGACCAATATCCCCACTATCAGATTATCCAAAACCTCTCGCTGCTCTCACAAACACCTAACAAAACACTGAGAATATTACGGCTCCTCCACCCGTTTCACTCTAGTTATCATGAGATCCACAGCATTTAAACAATTCTAGACCAATATCCCCACTATCAGATTATCCAAACCTCTCGCTGCTCACAAACACCTAACAAAACACTGAGAATATTATGGTTCCTCCACCAGTTTCACTCTAGTTATCATGAGATCCACAGCATTTAAACAATTCTAGACCAACATCCCCACTATCAGATTATCCAAACCTCTCGCTGCTCACAAACATCTAACTAAACACTGAGAACATTATGGTTCCTCCACCCGTTTCACTCTAGCTTTCGCCATTTTTTCGCCCCTGTCACAGTCTTCACTGGGCTGTCTGACTCCTGTGTATCCGCCATTAATCAAGACGAAAGTACCAGAAACGCTATTCTTAAAAAAGTTTTATCTTGAGCACCGAAGCAAGACTGGTCTTTAGACCGAGTATGTACGTTCGCGATGGTTTTCATCCTTTCATTCCTATCTTGAGAGCAGAAATCTACTGTGTCTGCTTGATCGGTGTATATTCCTGTGAAAGAATCGTGATGACTGGAGAGTCACGTGACTGTATTTCTCGGACCTTTTCATCTTGGCATTTCTGCGCATGATTTGCCAATGCGCACATTGTACATCGATGCAGTCTGTAATCTATTGGCTGATGACAGTTCTCTTCACTGCTGTCACACCGCCTTCTCACCCTAACTACGCATTTACAATCCGAGGTTGTGCAAGCAACGATCGATCACATCACAAAAACTAATACTAACCGCAGAATCGCAGCAAAGTCACACACACGCAAAGACACACACACACACACACACACACACACACACACACACACACACACACACCACACACAAGTGCACGGTCGCACATATTTCGATTTCCTACATTCTCCTCTCTCTCTCTCTCTCTCTCTCTCTCTCTCTCTCTCTCTCTCTCTCTCTCTCTCTCTCACACACACTCACACACACACACACACACACACACACACACTCACACTCTCTCTCTCGTAACACACACACACACACACACACACACCGGTTACACACACACACACACACGTAGATGTACGCAATGAAACTCTGCTGATGCAAGTGAAGTGATGATACAGACAGTCTGTGTTCTCCGGAGATTCATTACCCCCGGTTAGATGGATCCGACTTCGCCAACGCGAAAGGTTTGATGCTTCCTGTGTCAAATGAAACCTCTTTGCTTGAAACACGCTGACCTTTCGTTTTTTTTTGATGCTTCACCTTCGTGATATTTTGTAACGGTCTTGCTGCTTTCACTGTGTGTTCATGATATTTTGTAACGGTCATGATGTAACTTCTTTTACTGTGTTCATGATACTTTGTGTTGGCCATGATGCTTTCACTGTGTTCATACTTTGTGTATGGTCATGATGCTTTCACTGTGTTCATAATACTTTGTGATGGTCATGATGCTTTCACTGTGTTCATACTTTGTGATGTTCATGATGCTTTCACTGTGTTCATAATACTTTGTGATGGTCATGATGCTTTCACTGTGTTCATAATATTTTGTGATGTTCATGATGCTTTCACTGTGTTCATGATACTTTGTGATGGTCATGATGCTTTCACTGTGTTCATAATACTTTGTGATGGTCATGATGCTTTCACTGTGTCATAATACTTTGTGATGGCCATGATGCTTTCACTGTGTTCATAATACTTTGTGATGGTCATGATGCTTTCACTGTGTGTTCATGATACTTTGTGATGGTCATGATGCTTTCACTGTGTTCATGATATTTTGTGATGGTCATGATGCTTTCACTGTGTTCATGATATTTTGTGATGGTCATGATGCTTTCACTGTGTTCATAATACTTTGTGATGGTCATGATGCTTTCACTGTGTTCATAATACTTTGTGATGGTCATGATGCTTTCACTGTGTTCATAATACTTTGTGATCGGTCATGATGCTTTCACTGTGTTCATAATACTTTGTGATGGTCATGATGCTTTCACTGTGTTCATGATATTTTGTGATGATCATGATGCTTTCACTGTGTTGTTTCAGGCGATTTGTTCCTATTTTTCTATGACGTTTCACTGTGTTCATCACTTTTGCACACATGTGTCCTTGCGCACAAAATTCTCCTAACACCGACAACATCATACTGTTACCCGCCTTGTCAACGACCTTGCAGTTCATGACAACAAAATCTTCATCTCTTTCTCTGTGTTCTCGATACTTTGTGATGTTCATGATCCTCTCACTGTGTTCTCGCTCTCTCTGATGGTGTGATGCTTTCACTGTGTGTGTGTTGTGTGTGTGTGTTGTGAACTCTCTCTCTTCTGACTCTGTCTCTCTACACTACTCTCTCTCTGTGTCTCTCATCTTCTTTCTCTCTGTTCATATACTTTCCTCTGATGCTCTCTCTGTGTCCTTCCTCTCTCTCTCTGTCTTTTCTCTCTATCTCTGTCTCTTCCTCTCTCTCTCTCTTTCCCTGTGTTCGCTCTTTGTGATCTCTCTCTCTGCTCTCTCTCTGTGTTCATTTCTTTGTCTCTCTCTCTCTACTCTCTCTCTCTCTCTCATTGATCCCTGTTCACTGTCTTCATAATACTTTGTGATCCCCATGATGCCTTCACTGTGTTCTTTTGTGCTGTTGTCCTCAGTTCAACCGCTGGTTTGGCTCTGAGAAGGACAGGAGTGGAGGGAAGATAATGAATGCTCTGAGAAGGACAGGGAGTGGAGGGAAGATAATGAAGGCTCCTGACAAGGACAGGGAACGCAGGGGGAGATAATGTAGGCTCTGACAAGGACAGGGAGAGCAGGGAGATAATGAAGGCTCTGACAAGGACAGGGAACGCAGGGGAGATAATGTAGGCTCTGACAAGGACAGGGAGAGCATGGAAGATAATGAAGGCTCTGACAAGGACAGGGAACGCAGGGAAGATAATGAAGGCTCTGACAAGGACAGGGAACGCAGGGGAGATAAATGTAGGCTCTGACAAGGACAGGGAGAGCAGGGAAGATAATGAAGGCTCTGACAAGGACAGGAACGCAGGGGAGATAATGTAGGCTCTGACAAGGACAGGGAACGCAGGGGAGATAATGAAGGCTCTGACAAGGACAGGGAGCGCAGGGGAGATAATGAATGGTCTGATGCTTTGACAAGGACAGGGAGAGCTTGGAAGATAATGAAGCTCTGGACAAGGACAGGGAACGCAGGGGAGATAATGTAGGCTCTGACAAGGACAGGGAACGCAGGGAGATAATGAAGGCTCTGACAAGACAGGGAACGCAGGGGAGATAATGAAGGCTCTGACAAGGACAGGGAGCGCAGGGAAGATAATGAAGGCTCTGACAAGGACAGGGAGAGCAGGGGAAGATAATGAGGCTCTGACAAGGACAGGGAACGCAGGGGGGAGATAATGAAGGCTCTGACAAGGACAGGGAGAGCAGGGAAGATAATGAATGCTCTGACAAGGACAGGGAACGCAGGGAGATCATGAAGGCTCTGACAAGGACAGGGAGCGCAGGGGAGATAATGAAGGTTCTGACAAGGACAGGGAGCGCATGGGAGATAATGAGGTTCTGACAAGGACAGGGAGCGCAGGGGAGAGGATAATAAGGCTCTGACAAGGACAGGGAGCGCAGGGGAGATAATGTAGGCTCTGACAAGGACAGGGAGCGCAGGGGAGATCATGAAGGCTCTGACAAGGACATGGAGCGCAGGGGAGATAATGTAGCTCTGACAAGGACAGGCAGCGCAGGGGAGATAATGAAGGCTCTGACAAGGACAGGGAGCGCAGGGGAGATAATAAGGCTCTGACAAGGACAGGCAGCGGAGGGGAGATATGAAGGCTCTGACAAGGACTGTGGCCAGCGGAGGGAGATAATGAAGGCTCTGACAAGGAGGGAGCGCAGGGGAGATAATGAAGGCTCTGACAAAGGACAGGCAGCGCAGGGGAGATAATGAAGGCTCTGACAAGGACAGGCAGCGGAGGGGAGATAATGAAGCTCTGACAAGGACAGGCAGCGGAGGGGAGATAATGAAGGCTCTGACAAGGACAGGGAGCGCAGGGAAGATAATGAAGGCTCTGACATGGACAGGCAGCGCAGGGGAGATAATGTAGGCTCTGACAAGGACAGGGAGTGGAGGGGAGATAATGAAGGCTCCGAAAAAGAACAGGGAGCGGAGGGCAGATAATGAAGGTGCCAGACTGACAAACACGTCAACAGATCATAGATGGAGTGAGTGAGGTGCAGACGGGCAGTGGGGGAGAATACGGTAGACGGAGGGGGGGGGAGAGAGAGAGAGAGAGGAGACGGAGAGAGAGGAGAGAGAGAGAGAGAGAGAGAAAGAGAGATGGTGGGGGGAGGGAGGGAGAGAGAGAGGGAGAGAGAGAGACACAAAGACAGAGAGGGACAGAGAAAGAGAGACAGAGAAAGAAAGATTGAGAGAAGAGACACACACACACACACACACACACCACACACACACACACACACACACACACAACACATACAGAGAGAGAAGAGAGAGAGAGGAGGGGGGGAGAGAGAGACACAGGATATCAAGAAAGGCCAGGAGACCTATACAAAGAGGGGATTGTGTGTGTGTGTGTGTGTGTGTGTGTGTGTGTGTGTGTGTGTGTGTGTGTGTGGTGTGTGTGTGTGTGTGCGTGCTGTATATGACAGACACACACACACACAGTGTGTGTGTGTTGTTTAGTGGAGAGAGTGAGTGAGTGTGTGGGAGAGGAGAGTGGGTGTGAGAGTCTGAGTGAGAGTGGTGTGACAGTGTGTGAGAACGGCACTCGCACGCATGTCAAGCCCGAAGAAAGAGCGTAACAACAGTTGATGGTGGACTGTGGCCTCAGGAAGAGACAGGAACCTGCGAAACGTCCAACTGAAAACCCCAAATTTGACGGGGGGTGGGGGGGGGGGGGGGGGCTGAGGAGTGTGGGAGTGGAACAGGGGGTGAGGTTCAAGCCCGAAGAAAGAGGGGGGGGGGTTGGGGGGGGCCTGTGGGAGGGGAGGTAGTTCACAAGGACAACTTCACAGAAACAATGAGCCCGTTCCTCGTAAGAGTCGGCTTCCAGGACAGGAAAGAACCAGTGGCTGGATCACTACCTGTGGCCTCTGGTGTCTCTTCTCCCCCCCCCCCCCCCACCCCCCACCCCATCCCCACCCCACCCCCTACCACCCACCCCACCCCTCGGAAGAGCCAGCATCCAGGACCGAAAGAAGCAGTGGCTGAATCACTACCCTGTGGCCCCTCTGGTGTTCTCTTCTCCCCCCCCCCCCCACCCCCACCCCACCCCACCCCACCCCCTAACCACCCACCCCACCCCTCTGCCAGCATCCAGGACCGGAAAGCAGCAGTGGCTGAATCACTACCCTGTGGCCTCTGGTGCCTTTCCCCACCCCCTACTCTTCTTTCCGCCTAGCATCGACAACCTCTTCATTATATTGAACCCCAGAGAGAGAGAGTGGAGAGGGAGGGGGTGGGAAGAGGGAGAGGGAGGGAGAGAAAGAGGGAGAGAGAGAGAGAGGGGAGGGAGAGAAAGACGGAGAGAGAGGGAGGGAGGGAAAGAGGGAGGGAGAGGGAGGGAGACAAAAAGGGAGAGAGAGTGTGTGGGTGGGGGGGGGTGGAAGGAAGGGAGAGAAAGAGGGAGGGAGAGAAAGAGGGAGGGAGAGGAGAGGGAGGGAGAGGGAAAGAGGGGAGGAGGAGAGAGAGGGGAGGGGAGACGAGGGAGAGAGGGAGGGAGAGAGAGGGAGGGAGAGAAAGAGGGAGGGGGAGGGAGGGAGGGAGGGAAAAGAGGGAGGGAGAGGGAGGGAGAGAAAAAGGGGGAGAGAAGAGAGTGTGTGTGTATGTGAGGGGATGGGAAGGAGGGAGAGAGAGGGGGAAGAGAGAAAGAGGGAGGGAGAGGGAGAGAGAAAGAGAAGAGGGAGGGAGAGGAGGAGGGAGAGAACGAGGGGGGAGAGAGAGAGAGAGTGAGGGGGGTGGGGGAAGGAGGGAGAGAGAGGGAGGGAGACAAAGAGGGAAGAGAGAGGGAGAGGAGAGAAAGGAGAGACGAGGGAGAGAGAGGAAGAGAGAGAGGGAGAGACAGGAAGAGGGAGAGGGAGAGATGGAGAGAGAAGGGAGAGAGAGGGACAGTTAGAGAGAAGGGAGACAGAGGGGGAGGAGAAAGAGAGGGAGACAGACAGACAGAGCGAGAGAGCAGGGAGAGGGAGCGAGAGAGGGACGAGAAAGAGGGGGGGGGAGAAAGAGACAGACAGAGAGAGAGTGAGAGATAGAGAGAGGGGAAGCGGAAAAGAAAGAGAAAGAGGAGGGGGGGAAGGGGGAGAGAGAGAGACTGAGGGAGACAAAGACCTAGAGAGTGAGAGAGAGACAGAAAACAGAGAGAGAGAGAGAGAGAGAGTAGGGGGATGGGGGAAGGAGGGTACGATCTGTTCTGCACTCAATTTTTGTGTGTGGTGTGTGGTGTGTGTGTGTTGTGTGTGTGTTGTGCGCGCGCGCGCGCGCACGATCCGCACTCAACTCACGTCCAAGACAACTGAGAGCCAGGACTACAACTCACGTCAAAAACAACTGAGAGCCAGGGACAGAAAAAGTTGACCCCCACCCACCCCCCCCCACCCCCACCCCCCTTGTCAAACTCGCCACAGGCTAAATAATGAAAATTTCTCTTTTAAAAAAAAATAATAAAAAAGAAAGAATAAAAAGAGAAAAGAAAGAAAAGAAAAAGAAAAAAAAAAAACACGGGGTTGAAAGGCGCAGGGCAGAAAGTTTGGACACTCGTGTCTTCTCCACTGTGTTGGCAGGTAAAAGCCATCTTGAGGATTAAAACGCTGGATAACCACGGGGCCTTGCGGGGGAGGGTGGTGGGCTGGGGGGGGGTGGGGGTGGGCAAGAACCGTCCCTGTCCCTCATACAGACTGATGCCATCACCCACACACACACACACACACACACACACACACACACACAACACATGCGCGCGCGCACGCAACACACCACACCCACAACACACACAGGACACACACACAAGAGCAACTCAGAACACTTAAGCGGAGGGAATGATGTTGACCAGATACGATTGAGATCGCGAGGGGTTGAGGCCGATTGGTGGGGGGGGGAGGAAGGGAGGGGAACGCGAGGAAAAAGGAGAGATGAAGCCATTTGTCTGAAGTTTCGTTTCAACAGGAAGGCCGAGGCAAAGGGGCGAGAGAAGAAAAAAAGGGGCGGGGGGGGGGGGGGGGGAGGAGAGAAAAACCAGAAAAGAGTGGGGGGAGGGGGGAGGAGGGCCATGGAAAACGGGAGAGATGATTGAATTGGTTCTGAATTTTGGTTTCAACAGGACAGGGGTAAGAAGAGAGAAAGAGACAGGATGAGAGAGGAGAGCAGACGGAGAGAGAGAGAAGAGAAGGGAGTGGTGATGAAAGAAAACAGATTAAAGGCGGGGTGAGGGTGTGTGGGGGAATGGGGAGGAGGGGGGTGGGGCATGGAAAAAAGGGAGAGGTGAATACAAAATTTGTCTGAATTTTGGTTTCACCAGGACAGGGGCAAACGGAGAGAGAGGAGAAAAGGCAGGGGGTGGGGGTCGGGGCGTTTGGGGGGCTGGGGCGAAGAAATACCGTCAAGGTGGGACGACATAGGGACAGACGGAGAGGTGGGGATGGAGGAGAGGGAGAGGGGCCTGTGGTTGCAGGAGGGGACGTGCGGTCCAACACACACCACATACACACACACAAACACACGCA